>JAKTVG010000007.1:0-116490 GCA_030557085.1 Candida gigantensis
AGACCTTATTGAAGAATATGAAGACAAAGGGTTTCTCAAATTGGTGCAGCATATTTTTGAATCCAGCTCGGATCTTAGTGTCCCACATATGTCAAACTTGGAAGAAACCTTTCATACTTTAAGAATCCACCCTTTTGATTCCAAAGATTTGACCAAGAAGGTTTTCTACGGGTCAGTTTTAAGAGAAGAATTAAGATCTAGGTTAGCATCAGTTTCATATTGTCCACCTAGGTTTAAGCATGACGACTTGAAGAAAATGCTTGACTGCAGCATGTATGAGATATATGCAGATGATATTGAAGAATTCTTAAAGGATCTCATGCTCAATCGTTTACAACCAAGTTTAGGAATGTTGGAGGTGCGCTACAATCTAGAGTATATGTTTAGAGGTGATCACAAGATCTATGCGTTTCTTCAACATTTGAATGAGATGGGCATATTGATTGTATGGCTCAAGATGCAATATCACGTACTACCAGAAGTTTTCCACGATTCTGCAAAAGTTATTTTTTCCAACTACTGGAAATTGAATGGCGAACCTAGGTTCACTCTGGGTCAATTTTTTGCCGAGATGGAGCGAGTAGATGAGAAGTACAAACGCTTGCATCCACATCCCGACGTTATGAAAAATCTCGAAGAGTCACCCAATAAACGAAAATACAATGACAATGCAAGCAATTATGAGAATTCAGATGATAGTGATGGTAATGATGGAGATGACGACAACAACGCATCTAACAGAGGTATGAAAAGAGAGCCAAACAGGAAACGCAGAAAAGGTAGGAAAAATTATAGAGGTGATAACAGAAATAATTGAATATTCGGTATGAATTCTAACCTCTGAATTAATTTGTGATCACGTGGAATGAATGAGGTATTAGACAACAAATGGAAACACCGTACCTTAATATTTGCAGCAATTGCTGTCATTTAGTATATTTGTAACTTGTATAAAGTCGGGTCGCATTTGAATACAGGATTTTTTTTCTATTAACCTAAAACTTCTATACATTCCAATTGCATACATTTTACATCCTTTTTCGGCTATAAATATAACTCGAGTTTCAGTAGTCTATCTAGAACTAAAATTTTACCTACCATATCGAAAATGCAACAACTCTTTTCCTTTGGAAACAAATCAAGAATATCATCAACAATTTTCAAACTTGCTATCATATCACCCAATCAAGATAATAATTAAGAACCTAAGAATTCAAGATATAAACTGACACCTGTTGTTTTCCTCAAACCAAACAATCCAAATGTCCGTTGAAACACCCTCATTTTGGCTAAACTTATGCAATCTCCCAGCAGAACTCATTGCTATCGTGTTTTCGTATATTTCAGTGGACACATATCCCTTATTGGCAGAATTAAAGCCAATGGCACTGGTACTTTTACCATTCGTTCGTACTTTAAAAGTTTCTTTGACCAGTCATGAACATGGTAGCTATGACTCTAGAGATGCCCTAATTTTTGATAAAATGGATGACATGGTAAAATTTTACAAACGTTTAAATACTTATCCAGCCGATTTAAGTATTCGTTTGGGACCCTTAATTTACAAGGATAACACTAACCGGCTGAAGTCAACGGGTCCGTGTTTAAACAAGTATGAAATGTTAAATCTGTTGTATGTTGAATACTCAGAGTTCTTGCAACAGGTAAAAGCACTTCACCTTCGTGATGGGTTCGACATATATGATATTTCCGACTTTTTGAGAGATGCTGCTCCGAAGCTTGAAATTGTAACATTATCTGTAAGTGGTAGGAAAGAGTCTGCTGAGGTAAATAAAATTAGTGTTGACGAGCTTGATAAATTATTGCCCAAATCTTTAGAGAATTTTGGTTTTGGTTTCCATGTACCGATTCCCAATTTGAACAAGCTTCCGAACTTGAAACAGTTGTGGGTAGAATATGTTGACTGCAAAATTTTTGAACATGTTCCTTCCACTGTTGAAACTCTAGAGCTTGGTCAGTTTCGTGACTACAAAATTCGCTATTCACAAGGTTTAACACTTTCCAACTTGCAAAATTTGAAAGTGTTAGAAGTAATTCTTGAACTTGACGTAGATCCAGAAGTGATTGCACCTGCTGTCAAGGAGATGACCAACCTAGAGGTCTTGAAGATATCTGGTATCTGGTGGGACGGTTCGATAGATTATGAGTTTCCAGATGGAATCAAGCATTTATCCATTTGTATGGCAGATGAGAAGTTCGATATTTATAAAGTCGGGGACTTGAGTAAGTGTACCAAATTAGAAACAGTCGAGTTATCAAGTTTTTACTTTCCATTTGAATTATTTAACAATGAGGAGATTGCTAATAAATTAACGAATTTGAGTCTGTTTATATATGATACAAATCTGACAGAGGAAGAATATGAAGAATCAGGCATGCCTGAAATAGATTTTGATAAACTTTACTTTCCCGAGAGCTTGAGAATCTTAACTATGAGAGCACCATCTAGAATTGATACTTGGCAACAACCACAAAATTTGACAACTTTAAAGCTCGACATGGTTACTTTTGGTAATGAGTGGTCTGTGAGTTCCATTTTGACTCCTAATTTGAAAGAATTGACGGTAAGGGATTCTTCTTTTGACAAGATATGTGATGTGACTTTTCCAAGTGGGTTGGATAGTCTTGAAATTAGTTTCAACGACTATTTGGAGGAAATATCTGATGTGACATTTCCAGCAAGTTTGACTAAGCTTGAAATAAGAGGCAATGACAAATTAAAAAGGATTCACAGGACTAATTTGTGTGATATTAAGGAACTGTGTTCGATTGATATTAAATACAACGCTGATGATATTGAAGTATGTGATTTGCCATAGCTACTTAAGAGATCCTTATAATATAGAAATTTTACTTTAGTGCGGTGTAAAGAAATAGATCATTACATAAAATGAGAAACCAATATATAATAGTTATCCTTAACGACAGCCGTATTCATAACAATTGGTTTTAGTATATAGAAAAGTAATCATAATTGATCTTGACATATCGAGAATAAAGTAATATTTAGAATACTTTAGTTATAGGGTCTATTGTAATTACAATTGATTTTAGTCTCCACAGGGCATGTAGATAATTATCCTAATGTTGGGGGGAGCACGGCATTTTTGCTACATGAGTCAATTACAGGGTTTGCGCTATCCTTTATATTTTGTTGGGAACCATTATCTACACTAATTAAAGTGTCTATTGTTACATTGTTATGTTGGGGAACTCCGCCAAGCCAAGTAGGTTTTTTTCAAATACCAGCAAATGGGTTTCTTTTACTTCCCCACAACATTGAATGCAATTACTTGATCGTCTTTATCTGACTCCACTTCAGGTAATGGAGTTAGATACCAGATTTCCGAATTCAGGAATGCCTCGGTTAACTGTTTATGTGTTGCCACCCCCAATTATAATTTGTTCAATGACTAAACCGATTTCATAGGTTGATTCTGAAAGCCCACACTTCGGCGATAGGAATCATTTCAATTGATCAATAATAGAGAGAAAATTACACAACAATTCCCCCACCCTGGTTGATCAGTTGTGGGAATACAGGGGAACATTGCCATACCATGAAGTGAAGAAGTGAAGAAACAAACGTACGCCACACATAATCAAAACATAATAAAGTAACCTTACACAAAAGCTTAAATAAGTTCAACGGTGATGCTCATTCCTCCAGCCCCTCATGACGCACGTCTCGAACGTTTGAAATTGTTCGCTTGCTATTTAAGATCATATATGTGTGCCTTATTAATAATACTATACGGTACATCAATTGAACAGAAATTTCTACATGAGGGATAAAAATTAAATATCCACGTGAATAAGAGCGGGGTGGAGAATAAGTAAGTGTCTACTCATGCATGGAGGGTGATATAACAACGTATCAGTGGAAATACGTGTAAAAATGCAAGATACAACAACAACAACAACCCTAGCAATTGATATTTGCTTTTTCAATTCCAATTGCAACAGAAGGAAAGATAAATATTTGGAGGATTAAGTACTAATAATGCAATTAAAAAGTTAAAGTAACACACAGGGTGAAGAAGAGTTTATCTCACAACGGTTGTCATTTTTTCACCCGGTTGGGTTGCTTTCAACCCAAGAAAAAAAAAACCAAAAAAACGAAAAAAAACGAAAAAAAAACGGTCACATCAAATCACCCCACAATGACCTGGAAGACATTGACAGAAAAAAATATATTACATTGCATATTGTAACGGGATGATTCTTTCTTTTATTCTTCGATTATTAATTTTTATAACATTATTGCTCTCTGTCACAATATGAACATTGAAGAAAAAGAAGGAAATTGACGACAATGTGGCGGACAATACAACCACTGTTGTATTTTTCGTGTTGCACCCCACCAGTGATTTTGGATCAGCCCTAGTTTCAATTGATCCTATACCCTACTTGTATTACAAGAATGTTAGTACTTTTGGAAAAGACCCTCTGTCAAATTGAGCACTGTTTTTTTTTTATCCTTTAAATGCAATCACATATTTTACTTGCAAGTTATTACTAATTTATGAAAAGGTGAATATGGTGAGATTAATAAAAATGGAATTTATTTTAGTTTTGTCCCGTTTCACAACCCCCCAACTAAAAAAACTGTTATCAGATTAGTAATTTAATATATTTCTGTGACTCCTTTTTGTTCATAATAAGCACCATCAATTTTATGATCTATAGAGATTGGAATCACCGTGTTAGAACAACACTTCCTTATCTAACCAGCTATGTACAAGACAGATTCATGCTGCCAGCTTTGGAGGGAGCAAATCTTTTTTTTTTTTTTGCTGTTTTGCAACACGAGCCGTTATGCGTTAAAATAACAACGACGACTTGCCCATTATACGTGACCGAAAGCAATCTACAAAGTATTTTTAACAACTTATTAAATAAGTTTGATACCATACTTTCTATTTTATGATGATTCTCTTTAACGGATGTCAATACGGGTATTCATTTTATTTTTATTTTTATTTTTATTGGTATTACCCATGGGATTAAGTATGATGGAAAATATTGGCACAAGAATTTATAAAAAAATTGTGCACAGTGCACGCAGTAACAGTTGAACGTTTTGTTTGTTAGGAGTTAGAGACAGTGCTCCGTTTTCTCAGCCATTCGGAGATTATAATATTCCCTCCCCTCCCCCCACCCCCCTTCTCTTGTTCTTCTGTGCCGTTGTATTTGAAGACAGACCAAGACCTTATTGGGTTTAAGCGGGCACAGAAAAAAATAATCAACGCTTTTACAATTATAAAAAATAAAACTTAGAATCAGAGACTGGTAAATATTTTTACAACCAATTTCTGTCATTTTCTTCCACTTTCTTCTGTCCATTGAAATCTTACAAAACTGCAAGTTACTCACACAATTACCCACCAACTAAACACAACCAATCTATCAAATTAGACTTGAAACATCAACCACTGGTATTTTTGCACTCCAACTCCAACTTCAACAACTCCCATTGTATTTTGTACTTTGTACTTTGTACTTTGTTCCCACTAAACATTTTTTTTTTGTCTAGCTCGCACAATTTTCTTTTCTTTTTACTGTTTTTTTTTAATCATACACTCTCCCACATTCACACAGTTTTTTACACACCATCACCTTCATCTTCATCAATTTCAACAACAGAAACAACAACCACAACAACCAACGGGCAACAGACAACCCACTCAGATCTAAAACACACCATCTAAACCACAGTATTTGGTATAATCAATAGATTCATTTATTTTACAGGCAAACTCCCTCCCCCAACTTGTATTACTATTGTTATCAACTTCCTCACATATATTTTTTTTGATTTGAAATTTTGACTTGACTATTCATTTTCAACTTACATTTTGTCATTCCTTATATAGTCCGTCACATTGCCTGTATTATAAATTCCTATTTTATTGGTTGTTTTGAATCACTGAAATAATACATTATGAGTGAACCAGTAAATCAGGAAGGTGCATTCATCCACGCATTGAGCAAAAGAATTGAATCTTTATTACCAAATCATACTGGTCGAACTATAGAAGAAATTGAACTTGATCAACAATATTCAGTCACTAGAAAGTTATTGTTAGAGGATAGTGAACGAAACCCACAAAATTTAACATTTATTTTCACGTCTTTTGCATCAATTTTGAAATCAATCAATACCGAATCAACAAATAGTAAATTGAAATATCGTGATGACAAATCAAGGAATTCAATTTTGCTAATGTGCAAATTATTAACTGATATCTTGAAATCAAATTGGAATAGAGATTCTACCATACTTGATGATAAGGACTTGTTGAGCAATTATTCCCGATTCTATTATTATGATACACCAAAAAGACTTGAATCCTCAGTTGTACCCGATTTAGTTGATACTTTTGTTAACATGATATCTTCTAAAGTAATTCAGAAAGTTTTAGCATTAGTTCGTAACGAACAAACGGTCACAACAATTGCAGTTGCTAAGGAAGAACAAGAGATATCACGAGAAGACCAACCCATGACTAAAGAAGAAGAAATTGCATCTACAGTGGAGCAAATTGATCTATATTTGGATACAATAATTAAATATATCTCAACGGCAAATCCCGATGACTATTATAATGTTATTATTTCAAAACTTCACCGATATTCCTTATCAGATTCAACTGTACCTTTGCCAGTTTTGCAAAAATATTTACCATTAATGAAGTATTTTTTCTTTTCAGAATATAATGCTGTTCGAGTTAGTGACGATACTCTAAGAACGTTACCACACATTCAATCTAAAACTTGGAAACGGGCATATTTATATTTTTTAACTCAAAGTATCAAGTCTCAATCATTTTCCCGTACTTTGGATTATAATGCATTGGTCAATGTTAACGATGCTCATCAAACTCATGTGCTACGCACTATATTTGATTCAAGTTACACTTTATTTGAAGAAGGAACCTCTAATAATTCGTGTTCAACATTCGTTTTAACTTGGCTTCTTGCTGTTTGTCTAGACGATTTTACAGAGATTAACAATGATAGGCCATTGAATAAATTGAAGCTTACATTTAATAAAAGATTGAAATTCATTATGTCATTATTGAGAGATTCAAGCAATACTTCCAACTTGGCAAGCTTTGACTCTTTAGTTCAACTTTTCCATTTGGGAGCTCGTTTACAAAGTTACAAATTTTTGTACCACCCAGTTTATGTCTTTAGTGTGAAATTTTTGGATGAAACGTATCGTAATTTAATGAAATTTGGTGATACACATAAGGATGATTTCATTACGGACGAAGAATTGTTAGCGCAATATGAATTTTTGACTGTTAATTTTTTTCTTGCAGCTATAATATTGCGACCAGACAAGTATATCAAGATTGTGATAAATAATTATAAACAGAACCTGGAAGACCTACGGGCCAATAAAGTATTTGCCAAAATTTTTAAGGGATTGTCAGAAATTGAAACTGCTCGAAAGATTTTTAATAATGCCATGAAGGAGGTAGCACCTTTGCTAAAACAAATGGTATATGGCGCGACTAAAATTTTGAACAAATATGACATACGGTATAATCGTCAGAACCAAATCCTAAATAACAATATTGATTCTTCAACAGCTTCTTTATCTTCTGAAGTGTCGAAAATGGACCAAGAGACAATGGCTAACACGGAAACTCAAATGATATTGAATTCGAAAAAAACAAGCTTGGATCATTATTCTGAGGATTTATTTGATATTGAATCAAGAGATACTAGGGTCACTGGGAACAAATATTCTGGAGCTTCTTCATCCCATTTATCTACTTCCACTTATAGATTTCGTATTGTAAATGGGGCAGAAGAGTTATTATCAGATATTTTCCGAATATTTACCGAGGCAATTGAACTTTATTTTAATGATGCTGAATTGATGAGTGAAGAAGTATATGAAACTAGACCATTGTCTGATACTCTTCATAAGATTATCAGATTTTGTCACGAGGTAGTTATTCCAATGAGGGTGGCATTTAAGATGAAATGGGTTGTTCAAGGGAACACTCGGTTGTTAGACTCAGCTAAAGCATTGTCGTTGAAGGTTTTTGATCCAAACAGTCAATTAGTTGATTCGCGTACCACTTTGTCGGTCTTTGCTAATTTTCATATCACCTGTTGCATTATGTATGCCACAGCTGAGGCTTGCTTATCCATTTCACTACTTAGTCCTAAGTTTAAGAGTTGCTTTTTGTTTTTGAACACCTTTTTGCAAAAGAAACCCCTTTTTAACAGGTATGTTGATGTGAATCCAGTATTGAATAATCCAATAAACCAAGAATTTCTGACACCATGTGGAGATGTTATACATTCAGTGGAAAAGGTATTGTTGCTTTCCTTGTGCACCTATGACTTCCTGTTTTATAGTTATGCCTTACAAGGTATTGAATGGTATCTTAAAGAGCTTGGCAAATATAAGAGTTTTTATTTGCAAGACCTGGATCGTGAAAACTTATCAGAAACATTTTCAAAAATTTTGGAAGATAAAGCCGTATTTACTGGATTTGTGAATCTTCATAAACGTCATGTTAGTATTTTGAGGGATGCAAAAGCTACGCAGTCTTTATCCGAGGTGTGGTTAACAATTTATAATCGTTGGTTGCCACTTGTGAACAGCAATACAAAAATAGGAAGTGAAGAAACTCTTGTTTTGAGACATTACACTGGATTCCTCGTATCAACTTCTGGCTGCTTTTTATCAACAGAGGGCCCATTGCAAGAAACTCCAGAACAATATTTTAAAGCTAGAGCATATATTTCAGAATTTTTTGACAAGTGTATTGAATTATTAACTACCTCAGATATGGTTGTTCAAATGATTGTTAAGGAAGCGTTAGCCATGGAATCGCATCCTGAAGTTTATTGTCTAATTGCAACAAAATTAATAAATAAAGCATCAGCATATTTTGAAAAAGATAGAACTGAGTTAATTGGGCTCTTTTTGGATCGTTCAATGATAGTCATGTCATCCATGTTAACTTCAAAAAGTGATGGTGCAATTTACCTTGCAGCGATGTTACCGGAAATTTGCCAGTTGTTTATTAAATTTATTAATTCAGTGGAAAATCCTTCAGAAAGAATCAAGTTACAATTGAGATTTTGCAAATTTGGAATTGCTATTGAAGCAGATCGTAACGTGACTGGAATAAATGGTGCTCATAAATTAAGAAATATATATGCAAGAGCTAGTATGGACTGGTTGGAACCCGCTGTACTTTATGATGAAATTAGTGATGAACAAGTTAATGATAAACAGAGTTTGAATCTGCAAACAGTAAGAGACAACGATACGCTGTATTTGATTTTGGATTTGGCTGTTGAATGCTCACATCTTTTACGTAAGCAATGTGAAAATCTATTATTGGAAGTCCCTGATGGAATTAGAGATGATGAAATAAAGAAATATAAGGACTTGGCTTTCAGTGGTTATTTTTCTTTGGTCTACAAAGTTATACAAAAATATATTAAGGGTACTCCAAATAGTCGTGAAAAACATAAACATAATGTCATTGTTGATAATGTTCTACAAGCTATAACAAATATTTTACAATTTGATTCACAAATTGGAATGAGATTTATTTTACCAATGGGATATCATGAAAATAAAAAGATCAGGTCAATTTTCTTGAATGTTTTTTCCAAGATGTTACTTTCTCAAAGTAAGAGTGAGAACAAAGAGCAATACCCTTATGAATTAATTGATGAATTAACAGATCAAGATGAGATTTTTGGATCAATTGCAGAATGCGCATCATCGTTTGAACACAATTTATTGGCATCTTCATTTTTTGGGGTGTTTTCTTATGTTGGTAAGTTGCACAAGTTGTTCAAAGTTGTACTTTCAGGAGAAATTGCTCAGTTAACAAGATCAACTGATTTATTTAGAAGAAATTCCACGTTGACTAAATTTTTGTCATGTTATGCACAAGCTAATGGTACAGAATATTTAAATAAAGTTTTACGCCCAGTTATTCAAGAACTTGTTGATAATGATGTGCAATTTGAAGTGGAAAAGAAAGACTCGTCTAATACTTCGGATGCGTTTATGCTTTACTTTGGCAAGATTGTGGACCTGATTGTCAATTCAGTTGATGATTTACCAAATGCATTCAAATGGGTTTGTAAAGAAGTTTATTATTCAGTGCTTGAGAAATTTCCAGATGCTGCTCTCACTGCAGTTAGTTCATTTATATTTTTAAGATTTTTGTGTCCTGTTATAATCAGCCCTGAGCAATATTTCCTGATACCTATTGACAATCCGAAGGTGAAACGTTCGTTAATGCAATTAGTGAAAGTTTTGCAAAATATGGCTAATGGAACTTTAAGTTCTATCAAATGGCCAGCTTTGTGTGATAACAGTGAACAATTGACTTTATATAATCAGAAAATTATTGAATTTTTGAGAGAGATATCCATTAATGAATCTATTCATTACCGAGTTGGTCAACAGCTTGTTAGCGAAAAGCCATTGAATGAAATAAAATATTTGCACAAATTTATCTATACTTACTTTCTGAAAATCAGGTCGCAGTTTCTTTTGCAGACACCAGGAGGATTTCGGTTGAGTGAAAAGGCAAATAAATTCAAGAAGTTTGATAAGATTGTTATGAAATTGGGTCAACCAGAACCAAGTATCAAATTGCAACTAAGTACTACATTGAAGCTCCCAGATGCCAATATTACAGACGAAGATGATATAAAATTCAATGAGTATATGACAAAAATGGCATTCAAATATTCGAACACAACTTCAGAATCAGCAGATGTAATACAGAGTTCAATATTTAGAGATGGAACACCTGCAGTAGTTGTCAATTTGAGAAAGATGAACCATAGACCAGATGATGTTGATTATTTGATGTATAAATTATTTGAAACTGCTTCACAGGTTTGGGACAATAAATTTTATTTGGTTTACGATTTTACGGAATATTATCATTTTACTGTACAAAGGGCCAGAGAATATGCAGATTTAATTGGTAATTGTGGTACTAAACTGTGGTTTAATAATTGTCTAGCAATTTATTATTTCAACATTCCAAGAACTGATTATACGAGTATAGTTGATGCCATCAGAGAAAGCAGAACCAGAGGAACTAGAGCTAGTGTAAAAATCCATACTTATTCATTAACTGATCCAGAGAAAATTATTAATAATTTATGCCTCGACCAAGAGACATTGTCAATAAATCGTGAAAATAAGGTTACCTTTTCTGATGTTTTAGTATATGATTCATCCACGGAGAAATTTGAGTCAAGCAAATTTAAGATTGGTAGACGATTCGTTACATTGTGTCTTGATACTCGTATTAAATTTGAAGCTGACGCAAGCGACACTGGTGGGTTCACTCCAATTGAAGTTTACAGAATTACTGATATTAAGAAGTGTGAAGTTTCCAATTTTACAGGATATAATGATGAATTTACAATGTATTTGAATCGTGGAATAAAAGTTATATTCAGATCTGAAAAAAGGCTCGAAATTTTAAGATTTTTGTATTTTACCATATCCAGATTACCTAAGGAACCGTATGATTTGAATTCAGAATTGGATTATCAAAATGAACGTCATACAATGCATTGGTTTGGTCGGTTGTATAATATTGTTTTCCAGGGGCTATTAAATGCAGATGAAGAAGTGAAAGCAAAATCGGCAACTTTATTTGGATCCTTATCGACTTATTTTGACATTGATTTTGGAATCCGAGAAAAACATGCAACTAATGTACCATTCCCAGCTAATGCTACTAATTTTGTGGTTACTGTATCAACTCATTTGGCTAGGAATTTCCCACAACTTACTTATAGATTTTTCAAAGCATATTTTGATAATAATGATAGAATGGATAAAGAAACAAGATTTACTTCAATTTTATATTTATCTCCATGGATTCAAAATATTTACCAATATGTTTATCTGAGTGATGACAATGGTGCTGATAAAACTGCCGATTTGTTTAGATTGTTTTGTCGTCTGTCATCACTTTATAAAGAGAAAATTCCATTTATTAATGATTACATTTGGTCAAATTTATTTCAGGAAGCTAGATTGGTACTGACATTGGTTGAAGAGGTGGTTGCTTTTGCAATTGATAGTAAAAATGATGGTCCAGATTGGTCATTTATAATTGCTGTTATTCGTCCTTCTATTGAAGTTTGTGGTGAAGTCACATCAAGATTAATAAAACGAATAAATAAAGCAGTCAAGACAGATTCGCCTATTGCATTGGAATCAAAATTATTTGAAATTTCTGTATTGATCAAGATTTGTTCTTCGTTGTTTTTCAATTCATACAATTTGGCAAACACTTATTTGGCAGAATTAATATTTTTTGTCACATTGCTAATTGATAATCCTACTTTAGATGTTGGAGAAGATTTACAAAAATTATTAATGACGGCAATTCAATCGTTGGTTCACAAACCTGATATAACAGAATACCAGCAAGTTCGCATTGATGAAGCAATTGCATATTTCTCAACCCCAAGGTCAAAGATGATTTTTGGTACCAACAGGGAACTAAACAAAATTAATGAAGCAGGTCAAGTTTTCAATCGTATTAATAACTTTGAAAGATTAACAGATTATTTGAATGAATTTATCAAGATTTTTGCATCACCTAGTGATAGAACAAATTGGATAGCTAGATGGTCATCGAATGCAATTGATGTGGCTTTCAATAATTACTCCATTTTCCAAGATCGTGCCGTATTAGTGGTTGGAATTCTTGCCAAAGAAGGTATAACTGATTCAATTGCTTGCAGAACCATTAAATTAGTTTCAAATGGTGAATTGGAAAGTATTAATACAGCTATTTGTGTTGCAGTTGCAGTTGCAAGGATTTTGGATGGATTACCTGATTCTTCAATATTACCACCAATTTTAATTTGGCCACAGTTATGTTTTGCATTCCTAAATGAAGCTATTATTTATCCTTCTGCTTTACAAAATGTAATTGCTTCAATATCAAAAATAATGAGAAGTGGACCTGGTTATTTAGACACTGTATTTGATCAAAGACAATATTTGGAGCCTGAGTTATCTAAATTTGAAAAAAGGCATGGTTATACAATTACAAAGGAAAATTTTGGTGTTCATATATTTACAATTTCAGCTCAAGGGTTAAGAGTATCTCAATATAGACATTTGACAATTATGTCAATGAAGTCATATTTCAAACAGAGATTTCAAATGAGACATCAAAAACAAATTGATGGAAAACTTATGCTGAACAATGCTTATGCTTATTTTTTCTTGTTTTATTTATGCAGTGATTGGAAAGAAGTGGAAGAATATATGATTGAAATTGGTCTCGAAGATGAAATATTAGAGTTGAGCAATAGTCAAAAGGTTCCAAAAGTGCTAGTTGATTTATTGGTTGACGAAACAGAAACTGCAAAAATAATTTTAATCCATAGTGCTTTCTACTTTGCTGATTCTCAAGGAGTTGATACTGTTTTCAAAGCAAGATTTATCCAAGTATACAAGTATCTTCTTCAACATAACCTACAACAAGCATTGCTTATTTATCATATTATCCAACCTACTTTAATCCATGATTTGGTAAACACAATGTCTACTGATGCCGTGAAGAATATTGCTAGTGTCATTCAGTTTGTATCTGGCCTCACTGATTATGATGCAGAACATTATAAAGACATTATTGATAATTTTTTGAAATCCAAGAGTCTTATGATTTTGAAAGAATTGAGGCATTTGAAACCAATTAGAGAGTCCATTAATGATAAAAAAGTATTTAAACCAGAATTTGATGTTGAATTGAAGCCTATCCAATCAATGCTTTATAGAGCTGCATCTAATTACATTGGTGGAGCGAAATTAGAAGACTAATTTTCAAAATATTACTATTGAAAACATTTTGTTTTTGGTATTTGTTTTATTGTAAAGTTTATAGTAAGAGAGTTTTATATATGACTTTTTTTTTATTTCAGTAAATTCATTTAAAGTATAATACATGATATATATATTTGATAATTATTAATTTCTATTCTTATTACGTATCGATCTTTCTAATTCTTTTTTAAATAATCTAAAAAGCAACATCGTAGCCCTAGCATCTTCCACAGAACTATGTTCACCAGTTTGAATGTTAACATTTAAGAATTCTTCTGCTAATTTCTTCAAAGCTGGTGGTTTACCACCAGAAATTTCTCTAAACCGCTGGAAATGAGAAGTATCTCTAATAGATTGTTTCGGATGAGATAAAAATAACGATTCCAAATCCTTATCCAAAGAATGCCCAACCAAAACTCTCCCACGTATCAAGTCCGACACTTTCCGTTGTGCAGTATCAAAATCAATTGCATCATGCATATTTTGTGGTCTAACCCCACTCACCCAAGTTCTCCAATCAGTAACTCGTTCACGTGGTTTCACAAATGAATCTAATAAAATAACCCCATAGTAATTCACAATCGATACTCTTGCCAATTCGGATCGTTCACCACGGGGGCCAACACCCACAAATTCACAATCTATAGCGATGTAATGCCCTGCTTCTCTTCTTCGTACATCATTAGATGTCGATGGTGGTAATGGAAGTGGTGTACTTGGGATCTGACCCACATTTATATTGTAGTTTTGCGTCAAAAGTGCATATTCTAATGGAGATGCTTGTGGTGTAGTGACTGTGGCTCTTGTGGGCTGTGAGAATTGAGCAAAGGCATCCGCCGTGAACACTGACGTGATATAATGACGAACTGGAGGTGCAGGACTGGTTGATATTTGTTTGTTGGATTGTGGTTTCTGTATTGAACCATTGGTATTGGGTCTATTGTTTCTTTTGGAATTCAAATTCCTCCAATTCGGAGAGTGATTGTTCACCATGTTTGAAAAGTGTTAATATTTGATTGATGAGGTTTGGAGAAATGAATAGTTCTTTGTATAATTTTTTTTTCTATGTAGGTATGTAGTAGTTGGCAACTCTAAAAGTATTTTCCAAAGACGCTCATATTTTGTTACTTAAAGTGTTAGGTGCCCTTAGTTTTAGAGAAAGAAAATTCCTTCATACATATACCTAACGTCAACACTAAACAGCCGAATAAGTAATTTGTTGCTGATTGTATGTGTATGTAAATAGTGAAGGATCCTCTCTATGGAAGGTCTAGAAATTAAGGATTGTTGTTAGTACGTACTTTCTGATCACGTGCACCTGCTTGAAAAAAAAAAACAAGAGAAAACTATTATACCAATATCTACTATCTCTAACCTGTATCATACGTTCTTTATTTAGCATATATAGCCTATAAATTAAACACCTAAACTCTTAAATCGCCTTGTATTTTTGATTAATATTTATAGCCCACCGCTAGAAAAGTTGTACACTTGCAAGACCCATTTTAATTTAGCTATGATCTCCAGACATTCTTCTTCATTTGCAGCAATTAAGTAAAATTTCTTCATTGGAATTTCTTTCCCACTATTTGAAACACCATTATTATGATGCTGATGATCATCATCCAATAATTGTTGACTTTTAATGATTATTCTGAAATAATTTGGATTCTTTACGTATTGTTTTAATTTAAGAATTTGAGTAATATGGAAAGAATACGTTTTTGTCAGTTGTTTATTATGATTTTTGTTAAATTGATGATTCAAATAATTATGATGATGAGTATGATTATGATTCTGATTTCCATTTGTATTTGTAACCGATGAATCTGCAGGAGTTCGTAATGTCAAATCATCTGGAGGTGTTAAATGAATATAATCTCCGTCAATAATAAAATTTTTCTCACTAAAATTTTTAATTTTCATCTTACTATTATTTTTCAATACTTTCCAATTAAAATAAATTGTATTTAAATTAATTGGTAATTCAGGATTGTTCCCCTTTAATATATCATCAAGATATTTATTTGATGTAATTGCTTGTTTAATGGAGTTGGCTGAATTAAATGAATTTTTCTTATTTGGTTCGTTTGACGGCATGGTTAAACCTGAAGGTCTTCTAAAATTGCTCAAGTTCAAGGTTTGTACTTTTTCATCCAACTGTTCCACCGTTGGAGTAATATTTTGTGGTAATGTATTATCCAGAGGTGTTATTCGAGCTTCAATCATACCCAAATCGTAACTAGATTTAATTATCAGATTCAAATTGGTCTCCAGGGGGATTAATTCCAAAGTTGAATGCCTCAAGTCAGAACATTTCTCAACATCCCTAACAAACCTGCTTTGACCAGTGCTTTGATCAACCATTCGAAATCGATATTTAGTCACAATCAAACCTTGTTGAGCACAAAACTCTTTCAACACTTGTCCCATAGTATACTCACTGGGTACTTTAAATGATTGTTTTCTTGGTAACCCATCACCATCATATTCAAACACGCCAATTTCAAATTGAATCTTCCCAACTGACGCATCTGCTATTTCACTTTCCACAATTTGATTGATACTTTGTCTTCTTCTTTGGAAGGAATCAAGATCCTTTTTAAATTCTGTTGGTAAAGGAGACTGCAGATTATTCTTTTTGATTTCATTTTGGTCTGTGATCTTACAGATGGCCAATTGTTTTGGATTGTTGTATGAAGAAAGTAATCTGGTACGATCTAATATTCCAAATGACCCATAGTTTTCACCATCCTCATCAACCAATTCTAATCTCCAATGATTGGGGTTCATGTAACTCAAAGAGCTGATATTATCAAACTCTGGCAATTTGCATAGATGTAGCAAAATAAAACCAATGCAATCAGAAATTGCAACATTATCAGCCATGGATAATTCGGTTATACTTGCAGTTGTACTGGGTGGCACAAATATATCAAACTTTGACTTATGCAAGGTGGAAGTGTTAGAATCAATGAATGAGTAATAATTCAATGGATTTACATTACTTGACTTGTATTTGGAATGAATCAATGAACTTAGGTTAGAATCTACTACACGGTTAACCGTTGCTGGTGCAATCTTTTCAAATTGAAGCGTTGGTTTCTTAGATACCGCAGCAATTCCCAAGTATGATTTGTTGTGACTAGTGGAAGATGAACGAGGTCGAATCAATCCAGTATTTTTGGGAACTGTATGTTGTTCAAATGAATCGTTTTTCTTTTTCTTTCTAGGCTTTTGAGGATCAAAATCTGACACATTACTCGTTCGCACAAATGAAAAACTATCACCTCCATTACCATTGTAGGTTGAATCCATGATCAAAGATGAATCTACCATAGAGTCATTGTCCAAGTCAGTGAACTCAGAGTCATTGGAATAAACATCACCTTCTTCATCAGACTCGGAATCTTCGGAATCATCTGAATCATACTCTTCTTCATCATTATCCTCATCATCATGGTCGGTTTCAATTTCATCACCAGAAATTTCGTGGCTGTTTGGTTGATAATTATGAACAACTTGACCACGGGAATTAACTGGAACGCCAAAGTCACTATCAATAGTTACAACATCACTATTATCTTGCCAGTTTTTTGTTGCTGACTTATGGTCTTTCTCTTTAGTTGTAGGCTCCTTTTCTTGTTCTGTGATATCCCCATCTTCTGTGGTAACTTCTTCTAAAGAATTATTGGTCAAGATACTGTGATCTGCATGATGTAGGTTCATCTTTCTATCATCGAGATCACTATCACTATCACTATCTGTATCTAGATCATCAACACTTTCATCTTTACCAGATTGAAAAAACTTGACAATCGGTAGTTTTGATTTTGATTTCGGTCTTGATTTTTTATTCACGCCACTCGTACTGCCACGGATAGTTTTGGTATACTTTAGCCCAAAATTAGTGCTGCTATTATTATTGGGATTGGAAACACTAGATTCTTGTGATATCGTGCCGTCATCGCCTTTGGATTCTAGAATTGGAGCTAACTCTCCTTCGATAGAAGTAAAATCAGTATTTGAAGTGGTATTAGAATACTCCAATGATCCATGTAAGGGAGTGACAAGTTCATCTTCATGATGGGTTTCAAGTTTAGTATTAGTTGGAGTTGGAGTCTTTTCCTTTGATGTTATTTTTGATTTCTTCTTTGATTTCTTTTTCTGACCTTTTTTAGATGATTTGTTGGGTGTGTTCAAACTTCTATGCGGGCTGTAATTATCATCATATATTGCATTCTTGTTCACTGCTTTCTTTATATGTCTAGCGATTTCGAAAGTAATTGGAGGGGACTCTGGCAAAGAAATAGGTGTACTGTGTTGCCCGACCTTGCCAAATTGGCCCGGTATGTGTTTGATAATCTTCCTTGGATATTCAGAGTCTTCATTGAGTACCGAATACGTAGTTCTTAAATGATCCAATAATTCCAATTGATCTAGAGGGAATGACATTTAAATTGTTCCTGGAACCAATGGCAAAAAATGATAAACAAGACAGGAGATATAGGCGGAGGTGTTTTAAGAATTAAAGTCTTCAGTGTTTTTTTTTAATGTTTCATAATATTTGTATTGTAGAATGAAAAGCCTTAATTTTGATGTAACTGTTGCCTATTGTATATGTCACTATTAAGAGATTGTAAAGATCGGTTGAGTTCTTTGCACAGCTATTGTTTGATCTATGTCTCGCACCAGCTTCTTTTTTTTTTGTTGGAGGTTTGGTGGGTACGAATTTCAGGTGTTTGGTCTCATTTTTACAACCGAGAAATAACAGTACGAAGACAAAATTATTACTACAGTCACGTATACTGCTGTGACAATAAATGGACAAATAATTTTGTCTATGACGAAATTCTGCGTCTAATCAATAAGAACATGGTTATGGAAGAACAAATGATAACTCATACTGCTAACGAAAAAAGCTCTGGCTGATATCGAATAGTGACTATTTTACAAACAGCCAACTAGCTGTTTAATTACTTCTGTGTCTACTGTTGTGTTGTGTTTTGTTTTGCTTTGCCTTGTTTGCTGCGGTTATTCTATTTTTCTTCTTGCTAGTTTTGGATTTTGTGAAGAGTGAGAGTTTCATTAGGGGCAAGCCGGCCGAGCAGAGTTTCTTTTACTCAACCCTTATTAAAATAAAATAAAATTAAATTAGTTAATTAATTAATTACTTAGAGTATTATACCAAGAAACAGGAGAGAGAAAGAAAGAAAGAAAGCAAAGAAGAAGAAGAATCCCCTAAATAAAAGAAACAAAAGAAGCAACCAACAGAAAAAAATATAACACTACACTACACACACACTAACACACTCTCACTCTCACACTTAACCTCAATTTCAACCTCAACTCCCAGCAAAAGTGACAAACAGGAAAAACGTTCACCTATCTCTCTCTTTTGCCAACAATAAACATAACAACATACCATACCAACGACAACCCCCCTCCATTTCAATCTGCTTGTGTTAATTGCCATCACTACATCTTTATCCTACTAACAGCTAACCTATATTAATCCTTTCTGTTTCCTTTATTAATCTTCCTCCACTTACTAAGTATTCTAGTGCATACAATTTCGTTTGGTTTGCTAATGAAATCAGATTGTCTAGACTAGATTGATAGAAACAACACACACACTCACTCACTATAATGATGCACAAATTTAAGTATAGTTTTCATCATCATCACAGCAATAGCAACAAAGATGACAATAAAGCAACCAATGATAAAAAAGAAGAAACCGGCAAGTTGAGTTCGGCGAGTTTGCAAGATTTACATGATGATTTAGATGACATCTATAATAATTATACCGAATCTACAAACAATAACAGTGTCGATACTTTAGATTCCGAGCAAAATCAAGCAGAAAATAGATTCGTTTACAAGCCACCGAACCCGAATGGTGCCGGAGAACATGATTTGGATTTACCAGTTATACACGTATCGTCAAGGTTATCATCTTTGGCTAACAATACGTCTGCATTGGGAGAAAGTATTGCCAAAACTGCTCCTGGAACACCCTTGTCCACAAGCTCGTTTGATTTCAGACCGCATCATCCTCGTGCTGTGACAAATTCCTCATTGAATGTATTGTTGGATACCCCCAATGGCAGTACGGAATTTAATCATCTCGTGGATCAAACACCACCAAATGAGAGCATTGAGAAATTTGAAAACAACAAAGACAATGTTGATGATATACCCAAATCACGTGAGTTGCAACAAAATGAAAAGGATTGGGAAGAAAAGGGTGCCGCAGTTAAAACTGTTCAAACCCTGGAGGGCCAAACAAAAATCATTAGAAGAAATGTGACTGATTTCAAATTTGGTAAAGAATTAGGAGAGGGTTCGTATTCAACTGTGATCTTAGCTACAGATAAAATCTCCTCAAAACAGTACGCAGTGAAAGTGTTGGACAAACGACATATTATTAAAGAAAAGAAAGTCAAATATGTAAATATTGAGAAACATGCATTGAATCGATTGAGTAACCGTTTAGGGGTTATTTCATTGTACTTTACTTTTCAAGACAAAGATTCACTTTACTTTGTTTTGGATTATGCTTCAAATGGTGAATTATTGACATTGATTAAGAGATACAACACTTTGAACGAAGAATGTACAAGACATTTTGGAGCTCAGATATTAGATGCTGTAAAGTACATGCACGATAATGGGGTTATACATCGAGACTTGAAACCAGAGAATATTTTGTTGGATGATAAAATGAGAATACAAATTACTGATTTTGGAACTGCAAGATTATTGGAAAAAAAGAACGACGAAAGTGAAGACTACCCATTTGATGTCAGGGCTAAATCATTCGTGGGAACGGCTGAATATGTTTCCCCAGAATTATTGGAAAGTAAATATTGTGGGAAGCCCGGTGATGTATGGGCATTTGGATGCATCATCTATCAAATGATTGCTGGAAAACCACCTTTCAAAGCCACCAATGAATATTTAACGTTTCAAAAAATAACTAAGTTGCAATATGCGTTCAGTGCTGGATTCCCTACAATCATTAGAGATTTGATTAAAAAAGTTCTTGTTTTGCAGCCATCCCGACGTGCCACAATACCTGAAATCCAAAAACATTATTTTTTTCAATCTGTCAATTTCAATGACTTTGACCTGGTCTGGCTTACTGAACCGCCAGAAATTGGACCTTATAAAATGACTGCTAAATCCATGATGAAAATTCCTGATGCAGCAAAAACTCCAGTATCGGCTCCTGTGAAGAAAAAAGTAGTAAAACCAGCTTCAACTGCTAAAGCTGTAGCTAATTCCACGAACGGGGATGCTTCCACACCAGACAGACCTGGTGCAATCGCTTCAACTGCCATTAACAATAAATCCTCAGAGAAGGTAAGTGCTGCTAGTGTTGCAGCATATGTACTTAACAAACCTCCGAACAATTCTGATTCGAGCGTTTCTGATGATTCTGCAAAAGGTGGCAGTCCTAGTGAACTGAAAAGGACAACACATTCACAACCAGAATATATTCCAGGAACAAATATTTTGCGTCCTCAGATTGCAACCAGAGCATCTATTGGATCGTATGTTAGACCATCATCAGCAAGAGACAGGCAAACCATAAGCCGGACTCCACTGCATCAAGCCCAGCCGCAACTGCAACTGCAACAACAAAAGCAACTGGCGAAGCCCAAAGTCATGGAAGTAACACCTTTGACCACTTTGGAAGCAGCATGGGACTCCTACATGATGCATATAGATGAAAGAATACTTAGAATTGGTCCAGTTATTGTGCATAAGGAAGCAACGGAACCATTTGAGAGGAAGAATAAGGCTTCCTTACATGATTCTCCGTTAGATTTGAACAAGACACAAAGAAGTAGATCCAATACTAGTTTGTTAACCCAGATTGTGAATGAAGTAAACAATAGCACTCAAGAATTGAAAAGCAAGGAAAATTATGATGAATCAGTTGCCATTATTGAACCACAATATAACATGAAGAGAAGTTCAAGTTCGGCAAGTGGAAGAAAAAGTGTGAATCTTGAGAGATCTGCATCTTCAGCAGGAAGCAAAATGAGTAAGAGGACATTTTTCAAGAAATTAGGGTTCAGCAATGGTGATAAGAATGACGATGAAGAGAATGATGTTCCAAGTTTGACGGAAAAACCACAGACATGCACAATGGTGATTACAACTCATGGTAGAGCATTGATTTTTGTTCGAGACGATTCAGAAGCTAATTATACTTTGATTACTGAAGTCAAATTGAAATATCCTTTTATTCATTTTCAAGAATTGGTTTCTGCTCAAACTAAGATGTCCAAATTATTACCAACTGTTGGTATATTTGTAATCAGTTCAATTGACAATTCATTGATTTTTGAAGTTGAAAAATTCGAGGTAAATCTATGGACAGATGCTTTGTCAAAAGCTAAATTCAATGAAATTGAAAGAGATAAATTATCTGAATTGGAAAGTCAAGCTGGTTTGAAGAAACAACCAGGAACAAAGAAAAAATCACCTTCAGCTCATTCATCTCCTAAACTTTTGGATGCACCAACTTTTGATCCAGTCAAACTTAAAAAGTCTCAACAACAACAACAACCTACACCAGTGACTAGAAAATCTTCTGAACTATCAACAGCCACAACTTCTCCTCGTTCAGCCGTTGCTAGTCCAAGAGCAACCAACATGCTCAAGATGAAAATGCAATCTCAAACCCCAAAGAGAAAACCACCACCGGTTAGTCCACCTCATAATTTGAATGCAAGTACTGGTTTGCCTACAAGATCTAACGAAAACGGGACGTTACATGCTGCGCAATTGGCAGTTTCTCAGAATTCTGCCCATTCATATTCCAATAATAGACGATCAAGTTTCACCAAAGAAGATGGAAGTAAAATTGATACCCACCACCATGCCAGAACTGACAGTAATGGGAATGGTCATAAAAATGGAACTGGGGTTACGGCATTAAATTCTAAATTTTTAGCTAGAAGTACTAGGAAAAAGTAAAAGTTATTATAAAAGAGGATTGATACATTCTATACATATATATCGTTTGTTCCTTTTTTTTTTTTTGAATCTTTTATTATATCGCATACATAAATATTATATATATATATATATATACACATACAAGTTTCTATTTTTTGATAATCGATCCGAACTCGTATTGAAAATCGGACTTCGTATATTTTCTAGTTGAACCTCAGATATTAGGTCTATAGCCCTAATAATATATGCAGTCCCATACATTAGCCAGTCATCGCATAGTATTATTTTTCCCTAGTAGAATGCGCGCACCACAGTAAAATTTCACTAACAAACAGTGTGAGGCTCAGTGGAAAATTTCCTTTCACTACGAGGGGGAACATAGAGGCTCGCACTACCTGGAATCTAACAAAGGAAGAAGAAGAAGAAAAAAAAAATTTCACTAGTTGGAAAAAAAAAGTCTTTTATTGTATTGAATACTTTAAGATATTAAGAAAACAGAAATGGCTAAATTCATCAAATCTGGTAAAGTTGGTATGTAATAGCATAGTGTTTGGATAACACGAAAGAGAGAGATTGCCAACTTGAATGAAAGAAAGAAGATTGAATATTTGAAGACATGGAGAATTGGACAAAGATGAAAAATGAGATGAAAGGGAAAGAAAGAAGAGAAGGATACCCATTAAAAGCAGATATTGAAAGATCACTACAACTACATGATGGGGTTACATTTTATGTTATTATCAATGAATACATTTGATCAACCACTTCCTATGGGACCTTTAAGAACTAATTTACGGGACATCGAAATTCAAGTCTAATTTTTTATGATTTACTTTCAATCTTATTTTGATAGTGGCATCATATATCATTAATGATCATTTTTATACTAACTGAATATTTTTTTTTAGCTATCGTTGTAAGAGGTCGTTACGCCGGTAAAAAAGTAGTCATTGTGAAACCACATGATGAAGGTACCAAATCCCACCCATTCCCACATGCCATTGTTGCTGGTATCGAAAGAAATCCATTGAAAGTTACCAAGAAGATGGATGCTAAAAAAGTCACCAAAAGAACCAAGGTCAAGCCATTTGTCAAATTGGTGAACTACAACCATTTGATGCCAACCAGATACTCATTAGATGTCGAATCATTCAAATCAGCTGTTACTTCTGAAGCTTTAGAAGAACCATCTCAAAGAGAAGAAGCTAAAAAAGTCGTCAAGAAGGCTTTTGAAGAAAAACACCAAGCTGGTAAAAACAAATGGTTCTTCCAAAAATTACACTTTTAAAGAGAGAGGGAAATAATATATATAAAATCGGTTCTACTTTATGTATGTGTATAATGAAAAGAGAAAGAATTATAAAAAACAAGAAATGAGAGAGAATATATCTGTATAGTATAATTTAATGGGTTCACTGCCACTTTATTTACATTTTTTTGTACTTTTTTGTTTTGTTTCTGGGAGAGTGAGTGTTTCCCCTTCTTTTGCATTTGGATAACAGGGTTTATATTAGCTATTATTATTAAAAATATATAAAGAAAGTTAAATGTTGTTTATAAATGCTAGTGATAGCGCGATAACGTAGAGCTGTGTTTGGTCTAAGTAGTAACTTTGTTTAATTTCATTATATATCCTTGAACACAAACTAAACATTTATAGACTCAGTCAGAGAAGCATTACAAATCAACATGCTTCCGTTTATTACCAACCAAAATATGGCAAATTTGCTGGTCTTATTACTGGCTTCAAGTCATTCAAATGAGCAATGAAAAGATCCAACGACATGACCTCTCCATGGAAACATAAAGTATCCAACTCTTTCAACTCCAACAAGTTGTGATTTTTCATAGATCCTAAATCCCTGTTTTCTAGTAATTGCAACAGTCTGAGCTTCTTTGGAAACTTTAGGTTGTCCAACTTTGTAATCGACGTTTCAAAAAAGAACAACTCATTTAGCCCGGGAGGAAATCTTAAATCAAAAGTTTTAGAAGGACCTTCCAATATATCTAATCTATACAATTGATCTGGCAAGTGGATCCTACTAGTCAAAGATGATGTATTTCCCAACAAAACATACTCCAAATTCTTAGGCAATACCAAAGTACTGCTTTCACCCTTGTAATCTTGAATTTGAATTTTCAATTTTTTCAATTGTGGAAAATCATTCTCGTTACTAAATGGAGATCCAACCATCAGGGCTCCACAAATGTGTAATTCTTTTAAATTTGTTAACAAGTTGAGGGAATCAACATTGATCGTACCGTGTTCATGATATAAATTCAAGTAGTCAAGCGTATTAGGTAATTTCAAATGCAGGATATCCAGTTCCACTTCTAAATCATAACTAGCAAGTGACAAATGCTGCAAATTGACCAATTGAGAAATGAGCAATTGAAAATGTTTGAATTCGCCTTTAAAAGTTATTGCTAGTTTCTTCAAGTTAGTTGGAACGTTTGATCCGAAACGTATCATTTTATTAACACTACCAGATCCCATCATCAAATCACCTAGATGGGGGCGTATAAGCAAGTCTTCAACACTTGGAGGAACAGCATTTATCTCAGTGGGAATAACACCAATTCTGTAAAATACAAGTTTTCTCAAGTTTTTAAGCCTCAACAATTTAAGACATCCCTTCATATCAAATTCATTTGCTTGGATAATAAGGTCTTCCAATGACTCAGGAAAATAATCAAGCCAATCGTAGTAACTGGTAACACTACCCCCTGTCATGTTAAATTCTCTACCAAATCTCGAAATGTTATCCATATTGTCATCCAATCCAATTACAAAATTGGTGAATCTAGTTTTTGATATTGGGAAACATACCCTGAATCGATTTAATAGATCCTCATCTTGCATAAACCTAGTAAAACCAAATTGATTACCAGTATCAAATTCACGGGGTTGAACATTATACTTCTCAAGATAAGTACAAAGATCCAGCTCAGTTCCTCGGATAGTTGTACTCTGATAACATTCAAGTGGACAATAACCGAGAGGGTCATTTGGTCCATTTGGATGATAATACTTGTAGTGAGTCGGCATGTAAATTCTAACCTTTCTCATTAAATAATCTAAAATTTGGGGTCTTAAAGGTTCAATTGGTAACAAACATTCTAATGCACATTGCAGAAGTTGTCCAAATACCAACCCCCTTACTTCAGGAGGGAATTGTATTAATAACTCAATTGGGTTCATTAAGCTTAATAAAGTGAAAAAAAGCAAATGTAGTAAAAAAAAAAAAAATAAAGTATGATATGTTGGTTTTTTTGTTTGACACCGGAGTAAATAGACCACACCATACAAAAGAAAACAAAAATGTATCACGTGATTACCAGGTTTTCAAACGTCGTGACCTACAAATTATTTCCATACGAACTACTGTATTTTTGCACCTCTTAGTTAAATATTTCCTGAAAGCCAACTTAACAATATTTGACCTTCGTTATTTGAATATGAATTATTCATGATGTGACTCAATCTCAGCCCAAACATTCCATACCCGCACCATGGAACAAAGTTTAAGCACACTTTAATCTTGGAAAATTTTTAGAGATATCTGTCGCATAATTTTCAAAGTGTTGAAAAAAAAAAAAATAATCAGTCATCTTGTTAGAGATAGTCCACTATCAACAAAGCTTTTTCACAACACAATCTTTGATAAACCTAGATACCCACAATCATGTCAGTTGAAGAAAAGATAGCAGACTTAAAGGTCAGCGGAGAATCAGAACAAAAGATCACCCCATGGGAAGTGGAAGGTGCAGTAGTGGACGGGAAATCAATGGGTATTGATTATGATAAATTAATTAGTCAATTTGGTACTAAACATATTACTCCAGAAACTTTAGAACGATTCAAACAAGTCACTGGAGAAGAACCACATCCATTTTTAAAAAGAGGAGTTTTCTTTTCACAAAGAGATTTAGATCGTATTTTAGATTTATATGAACATGGTGAACCATTTTTCTTGTATACCGGTAGAGGCCCATCATCTGACTCTATGCATTTGGGCCACATGGTTCCTTTTATATTTACAAAATGGTTGCAAGAAGTATTCGATGTTCCATTAGTTATTGAGTTGACCGATGATGAAAAATTCTTATTCAAACATCAATTGACTATTGATGATGTTAAAGGTTTTGCAGCTGAAAATGCAAAGGATATAATCGCCGTTGGGTTCAATCCTGAAAACACATTTATATTTTCCGATTTACAATATATGGGAGGTGCATTTTATGAGAATGTGGTTAGAACATCACGTCAAATCACAACTTCTACTGCAAAAGCAGTATTTGGATTCACTGATTCAGATTGTATTGGTAAGATTCATTTTGCAAGTATTCAAATTGCCACTGCTTTCCCATCTTCATTCCCTGATGTCTTGGGTCTCCCAGCAAAGACACCATGTTTAATCCCTTGTGCAATTGATCAAGATCCTTATTTCAGGGTATGTAGAGACGTTGCTGATAAATTGAGATTTTCTAAACCTGCTTTGATTCATGCCAAGTTTTTCCCAGCTTTACAAGGTGCTTCTACTAAAATGTCAGCTTCTGATGTAACAACTTCGATATTTATGGGTGATACTGCTAAACAAATACAAAAGAAAATTAACAAATACGCATTTTCTGGTGGAAGAGCTACAGCTGAAGAACATAGAGAACTTGGTGGTAACCCTGATGTGGATGTTGCTTTCCAATACTTATCATTTTTCAGTTATGATGATGAAAAATTGGCTCAATTAGAAGAAGGTTATAGAAAAGGTGAAATATTATCAGGTGAAATGAAAAAAGAATGTATTACCGTATTGCAAGAATTTGTTTCTGCTTATCAAGATAGAAGAAGTAAAGTTGATAATGTTGTTGTTGATAAATTCATGAAACCACACAAGTTGGTATATGGCGAAAAGGAAAGAAAAGTTCCTGCTAAACAAAGAGAAAAGAAAGCAAAGAAATAGAAACTAGATAGTAGTAGAGATTGTAACATACAATTTATATACATGATACTCTATAGATATTTATTAATTATACATTTTCGAAAATTGCCCTTGTCTCGTTCATAAATCTGGCATTGAAAAAGATCAAACTGAGATCAATTTTTTCACGTTTTCCAAAATAAACATTAGCTTATTGAAATCATCATCTCCCACTTCAGTCCCGTTTCCGAACCATTGAGAACCTAGTGATAAAATAGTTGGTTTTGGACAAGTTGAACTGATAATTTTATTAATTTGGGTAGCTACAATCAGTAATTTCATGTTTGCATGATCCCCGATCAATAGTATAGGTTCAGGTACAACCTCACGTTCTCTGTCTTCTTCTTCGTCAAAGTGATCTGTGGCTATTTCCAACGAGGAGACATAGTTAATCGTCGATTTCGTAGATACTGGCAATTCAAACGTCGTATCCAATAATCCATTGATGGATACATTGATGACTTGTTTATCACTATAATTTATAAGGATGAAGAAGAATTCAGTCGCCGTATCATTAGGATATGTAGATCTGAACGATTTGCTGAATCCTGTTGGATCTTGAGCTATTTCAGTTGCCATTGTATGAAGAGTAGAAATGGTGATAGATTTTGACTATTATTACGAGAAAAAAAAAAAAAAATAGAAACTACCAACACCTGTGAAGAACGAGGGGGAGAGCGAGATCTTGTCACAGCGATACAAGAAGATGTATGAGTTGTTCTTTATCTAGAAAAGAATGATTATGAGATCTACATTCATCTTAGTAAACGAGATTGTTTTTCATTTCCGATTTTGTTATTTTCGGAGACCGTTCTGGTAGTGTTTCATTCGTTGAAAATTTTGGAATTATGTTCTGTGCCTCGTTGATGAGG
This sequence comes from Candida gigantensis, assembly GCA_030557085.1. Classification (NCBI taxonomy): domain Eukaryota; kingdom Fungi; phylum Ascomycota; class Pichiomycetes; order Serinales; family Debaryomycetaceae; genus Candida; species Candida gigantensis. The sequence continues at coordinate 28,719 of JAKTVG010000007.1, forward strand.
CGGGATCAAAAAAAATATCACGTCAACAAGGGGAACCATCAGGAGAAAAGGAACAGGATGAAACTGGACATATTGCTCAAATGTTCAATAGAAACATGAACCAATAGGAGTAAGAGACTTTGATTTAAAACGCAAAGGTGTCCCCGAAATTAGGAGATGGAATATGTACGATGCGGGCAACAAAGACACTAAAACTAAAGAGTCGCCGGTGTATCACATCTGCATTGTTGGATGAATGTGATTGATCTATGATGTAGATTGTTCGCTGTAACGCGTATTCTCAAAAGGATGAGCATACGTGTAAACTTTATCTCATTTTTATGTAGTAGTGATAACATTCAGATCTTAAACTTTATCCGTTGAAGTTGAAATTTGATGTTGATCTGATATTGTAGATCAAAAATGAAAAAAAAAAAATTGCAAAATGTTAACTCTAAAAGTTCAAACCGTTAATAATCTTTCACTGCAGGTTTAAAATACGTGTTGTCTTTGTTAGGTACAAATAATGTCCCACGGCTTACAGAAAGCAATTACTAAAATGATTATGTCATTTAGTAACCACCGCAAAAAAGATCATTCAATTTTTCCGATGTCACATGTTGTGTGTGTGAAGGGAGGCGGAAAATCGGTTCGTCTCATGCGACATATCTTCCGTCGCCAGAGCACCCGCCCTACGTAATGAGACGTCGACGTACTCCGTGGTCGGACCTGGTCGCGCTGGTACCACTGTCAAAGCCTCCCAAAAAAAAAACACATATATTTTAGGCGCATCGCTCTCCACAGTGCCAACTCTTTTTTCTGTCTTCTCGATCCGGAATTAACAAGGAACGAAAAACTTCTGCAAGAGAATTTTCAACATTTTCCATTATTACACATTCTTTAAAGATCACACTCTTGATTCTTTAGAAACAACTGCTGCTTATCATTCCAATATATACTAGCAAACCACAGCTACTTACCCTCAGTCGCGTCCCACGCCTTTGCTGCTTCCACCATCAAAACATTATATAAATACTCAAGGTAACCCCATTTTTCAGAAAGTTTTAGAATATTACTAATCCTTAACAACCGCTGCAAATTAAAACTTTCAGATACTTCCCAAACCTACTACTACTAATAATATGATCAGTATGACCAACATCTTTACCCCAGTCGAAGAAGCTTTAGAAGCTTACAAAAATGGTGAATTTTTAATTGTCATGGATGATGAAGACCGTGAAAATGAAGGTGATTTGATCATGGCTGCTGAATTGATCACTCAAGAAAAAATGGCCTTCTTAGTCCGTTATTCTTCTGGTTACGTTTGTGTTCCATTAAGTGAAGAAAGAGCAAACCAATTAGAATTACCACCAATGTTGGCTAACCGTAGTGATAAACACGGTACTGCTTACACCATTACTTGTGATTTTGCTGAAGGTACTACCACTGGTATTTCTGCTCATGATCGTGCCTTGACTACCAGAAGCTTGGCTAACGCTCAATCAAAGCCAGATGATTTCATCAGACCAGGTCATGTCTTGCCATTAAGAGCTGTCCCAGGCTTATTGAAACAAAGAAGAGGTCACACTGAAGCTGCTGTTCAATTGAGTACTTTGACTGGTTTACAACCAGCTGGTGTTATTTGTGAATTAGTACGAGACGAAGATGGTTTAATGATGAGATTGGATGACTGTATCCAATTTGGTAAGAAACACAACATTAAACTTATTAACATTAACCAATTGGTTGAATACATTTCTAAATAAACTCACATCTAGTTAGACAAACATAAGTACATATATAAAAAAGACAAAAAAAAATAGCACATTTACATAAATATCATGAATATAAACAGGGATCTTATTTTACTTCAACATGAGTTGAGCTTTTCTCTTTCCACTAACTTCATCTTTAACTGATTTAACATCTACTTTAACTTTATCAAAAACTGAAACTTTTCGTTGAGCTCCACTGAAGTCGGTAAAAGTTAATTCATATTTATCTTCATCATAATTTGCCGAGTTAACGTCTCCCATATGCTCCAATTTAATTAACCCTTCAACACCAAATTTCGGTACCAAAACAACAATACCATTATTGAAAATCTTAATAATATATCCCTCATGTTCAGCTTCATTGTTTCTCATAACTTGTCCAACATAATATTCAATACTTGATCTACCGGCAAATTGCGCATTTCTATGACGTTTATTGATATTCCTCACAATCATATCCATTTTAGATTTATCACGATGACTCAAGTCTAAAGTTTCATAACCTATCGCACCTGCCAATTGTCTATGAGCAACAACGTCACAGTATCTTCTAATAGGGGAAGTGAAATGGGTATAGATGTCAACTGCTAACCCATAATGTCTAAATTCAGGATATCCATAAGACCCACTAGGGAAATATTCTGCGGCCATCATACAACGAGTAGACATAATACGCACCAAAGTGTTAAAATATGGATCATTTGGATCAATACATCTATCGAGTGAGTCTGCCAATGCTTTTGAAGACTCCAATGAAATACTCATACCATTCTTTCTGACATTCAACATATCGTTTAATGTTTCAAAGTTGGTAGCAGGGGGAGATGCATGTCTTCTAAGCATTGCCGTTTGTGGATAAGCATCGTAGATTTTTCTGGCAACGGATATATTGGCAAACAACATAAACTCTTCAACTAAAGAATTCGTTTCCAATAACTTTTTAATTTCAACTTCTTGTGGATCCGATGTTTCACTATCCATATGCACCTTAACTTCTGGGGAAGCCAAATTTAAAGCACCGGCATCTAATCTCTTTTGTTTCAACTTTTTAGATAATTTTAATAAAATTCTCATAGAATTTGTCAACTCATCCTTTTGTGAAGGGTCATCAATACGCAATTGTGCTTGTTCATATGAAAATGCCTGTCTTGATTTAATAATCGATTTCATATAGTTCACATTAACAATATTTGCATTTTCATCGACTTCCCAGATAACACTAAACGCAAATCTGTCAACATACGGTTTCAAGGAACATAAATTGGTACCCAAAAGTTGAGGCAACATATCAATTCTCTTGTCAACTAAATAAACTGAGGTTCCTCTTGACGCACCTTCTTGATCCAAGGGAGTATTTGGTTTGACGAAATGAGTAACATCGGCGATATGAACCCCGACTTCAAAGTTCCCGTTAGGTAATTGTCTAGCGTGCAAAGCATCATCAATATCAACACAATTTGGTGGATCAATGGAACAAACCAATTTATCTCGTAAATCAACTCTTTTTTGTAACTGCAAATCATCAGTATTAGCAACATCTGGTACCACCCAATTGTCACCTTCTGCTGGTAAACAACTCAAAACATTCTTAGAAAATGGTCTATATTCAACATCATGTTCTAATAACAAAGCTTCAGTTTCAGCTTCAGCACTTTCAATTTCTCCCAAAGCTCTAACAAAATGACCATTAGGATATCTTGAATTGACAGGCCAGGAATCAACAACAACCACAATTCTTTGTCCCAAATATTCTTTTGTCTTTCTTGTTCTGATTCTAATCTTTGGCAATTTAGGATCCATCAATATGACAAAGCAACTCTTGGAAGCGTTCCCAGTAGTGTCATCAAGATTCACCGAAGTTGGTGCAATTTGTCCCACATAGTATCTCCATGATCTTCTCATAATTCCAACAATTTTAGCTGTAGGTTGCAATCTTTTCTCGTCATTATCGGAACTGGTCATTTTCATGGCTTCTTGAGCTAATATAATACGTTCCTTATCAGAAACAACACTCTTTGTACCAGTACCGTTGTTGATTTCATCGTCAATATCATTATCATCACCGGCATTATCGTCCCCACCAATGGTTTCTTCTTCAATAATCATTGTGGATGGCTCCTTCCATTTATCTTTCGGTAATAATTCCACAATAACTGAGTCGGAATTAAATGCACGATTCAAGTTTTTCGAACCTTGAATCAACAATGGTTTCTTAAATGCCGGGACCAGAACCTCACCTTGTAAATAATTATAGGAGGAAACATTTAGTATACCTTGGTACAATGTCCCATTTTTGATTCCTGCCATTATTCTGGCATTAGAATAGTATTCAGGGAACGAAGTCTCATCAGTCATGGTTTGATTGTTTTCAAATTTGGAATCATCTTGAGGAATTAAATCACTTAAATCATCAGCATTTGGTAAGCTATCGATATACTCAATCAATGATCTTGCGTCAATGCCCTCTTTTATTGCCTTGGTTCTATTATCTCTATCATTGCAAAGGAAAATTATTTTAATTGAAGGCAAATGTTTTTGGTACCAGTCAGCTACTTTTCTAATGGCACGATCATTTCTATCATTAATGGTTTCATTTTTATCTCTATTAACAAAAGTCGATTCACTGTACTCATTATGGAAAACAATGAATCTCTTATCTTCAGATTTAACCAAATTTCTTAATCTCTGATATATAGGAAAAGAACGATTTTTCACTTCTTCCAAAACAGTTTGTGGAATAATAACATCATAAAAACATTGAGTGTTTTCCAATAAATCAATGGCATGCAAAATAATATTTGTATCTAATACCAAATAATGTGGTTCCCCCTTTGTGGTCTTTGTTGGAGTCAGTGATAATATAAATCTAGGCAATTCACCACTGGCATCTGGTTTAATTATGTCTTGACATATAGTACATTTGGTAGAATAACATGGAATATCATTTCTCAAATAATGTTCACGGACAATTTTCATCGCCCCTCCGTTTCTGGAACGGACAAACACTTTAGATGTAACACTGAGTCCACTGGACAATCTCTTTCTACCATTAATCGGTGACACTGTCATTTTTCAGTTAATAGGGTGTAGACAATTATGTTGAAGACTAATCAGGTTTTGCCATTTCAAAACTCATCGAATTGAGTACTTTTTTTTTTTCAGTTCCCTCCTGGGTAGATTTGGTGCGAGCTGCGAAAGTCGCCTTCCTTTTCACGTGATATACGACAAATTGAAAAAAAAAAAGTCGCCGACATTATTGCACTAACAAAATGAAAATTTTTGAATATTTTTTTCAACCATATCAACAAGGTTTATCCAACAATGATCCTGAGATTCACCACTGGGCTCAGAGGTTTTCATATACCTCAAAGGTCATTTTGTCTGTCGATATGGAAACTCAATCAAGCAAGTGGTCAAAGAACGAGAAGATATGACGAATCCGACTCTTTCAGACCCAATCAACGGTCCAGGGGTCCTCCCCGTCAACAAGACAATGAGGAGTCATCATCATCATCATCGTTTCAAGTCACTGAAAACTTGAGTATATATGAATTGAACCGTATCAGAACCGTTCCTGAATTAATGACATTCTATGGTGGTAACGGTATCCATGATGATAACATGAACAAATTGCGTTCTATTTTGAAGAAAAATGAAAACTTACCTACTAGAGTTGTATCTGATGAAGAAATCAAGGCGACCAAATTCATTGGAGTTGAAGAATATATTGAAAGAACACAATCCGGGACCCGTGTGAGAGCAGTTCATTATAATGAATTGATCAGTACTTTGAACAGATTAAGAGCGATTGATTTGGAATTGATGCCTCCTGAAGTAACTAAAGTGTTGTCTGAATATACCAGCAGATCAGCTAAGAAGATAATCAGTGAGTCTAAGGAGAAAACCTTGGATCGTTTTGGTAGAGCAAAAACACAAGCCAAGAGGAAACTGTGCGTTGCTAAGATCCATCTCGTGAGAGGAGAAGGTGAAGTGTTGGTGAATGGGAAATCCATGGTTGAGTATTTCCCTAATATCTATGCTAGAAGAAACATTAGCTATCCGTTCCAAGTGGTGGAGCAAGAAGGTAAGTACAATGTTTTCGCATATGTTGTGGGTGGAGGTTATACTGGACAAAGTGAGGCTATCATGTATGCCATTGCGAAGGCATTGGTTGTGTTTAACCCGTTGTTGAAACCAAGATTGTCGAAAGCGGGATTGATGAAGAGTGATGCTAGAGTTGTAGAAAGAAAGAAACCAGGTAAGCTTAAGGCTAGAAAATCACCAACCTGGGTCAAACGTTAGAAAACAAAAAAAAAGGAATATGTATTTTGTTATTTCTATTCTTGTATATATGTAATTACAAACTTAACTGTTTCATACTATCGAATCCAAATACTTTAACACTGACTCTACTTCACCTTTTTCAAACTTGGTAATCTTACCTTGAAAAGAGGCTCCCTTACCACCTCCTTTCAAGTTGGATAACTTCTGTTTCAATTCAACTTGCAACTCCTCTGCTTTTGGTCCCAATACTTTGACCATACCACCGTTTGAAGCAGCACCGTTGAGTAAAACAAGGGTTTGGTTTTTTGATAAGTCAACACCACTGGATTTATCATTGTTAATCAATGTGGTCAATTCTTTTTGAACCGAAGTTAAATATTCCGGAATATCAGCGCGATATACATATGCAAGACTGCTTCCGTTTTGGAATTTTTGAAATATTTTATTCGCTTCCAAATTAGCCAATTCTTTCAACAAGTTATTTAAGGTCGAATTAGCCTTTCTATAATTTAAACTTAACAACTCCACTTTTTCTTCAACATCTTCAATGGCACAAGAAAGTTTGTCACTTGAAACATTCTTCAAGATTTCGTGCTCTTTACGTAAATAATTGGCAACACGAGATCCACATGTGAAAAACAATCGAGAATGACCACCGCGGATTGGAGTTTGATGTAACAATGCAATGGATTGAATTTGAGCAGTAGAGGTTAAATGTGTCCCACAACATGGGTTTGCATCCAACTCTCCAATCTTGACAATTCTAATTATCCCTTTGGATAAATCATAGTCTTCTGGTAAATGAGAAACATCTACTTCGTGTCCATGTTGATCCGGGGTAACAACTGTTATTGGAACTCCTTCAACTATGAGCTGGTTTACCTTGTTTTGAACCTCAGCGACCAAGTCGTCATTTATCTTCTCTGGTAACTCAATATAGTTGATATCTTCACCCATGGACCAACTTAAAGTTTCCAAATCAAAAGTATCAAACACAGCTGACAATAAATGTTGACCAGTATGTTGCTGCATAATATCAATTCTTCTTTTCCAATCCACGTTCAAGGTTACTTGAGTTCCTGGTTCAAGCAATTGGTCAACCAAATGAACCGCTTTTAGTTTGTCTCGTAACACCGACTTAACATTGATAGTTTTATTTTCTGGGAAAATTGTAATTGTTCCCTTATCGAATGGTTGTCCACCACCTTCAGGAAATAAAATTGTGTCTTCGAATTCAACACCAAATTCTTGAGATGGTGGAGTCTTATCTTTCTTGCTGTTATTTTTATTTTGTTTGTCTTTGGATGTTGGTGGAGGCACAAACTTATAACTTGAAACAACTTTGGTATTCAAGGTTTTCAAGAACGAATTATTCTGACATGCTAACGCACCAACTATAGCTGTGGACATGGTCTTTGGTTTGGTAAGTAGGGTCGAGAATGAGTCAGAGTATATTTTTTTTTTCAGCAAAAGCGTCGAATAATCTGGTATGGATTACAAATCTCGGTGCGGAAATATGTTCCTATCTTCTTTGGGCCCTGGCGTAGACTTGCATCAATCCTAAACTCAAACATTAATTAAACTAAACACACTAAAAGAATATATACAAAAAAACATTATATATACTAAAGCAAATCATATAAATAGCGGGATCATTTTCTACTTAAAGTAAAGCCAAGAATTATGGAAGCACCCAAAACTGCCAAAGCACCAGGGATAAGAATTTCATTTGGAACACCAGCAATTAAATTGTTATCTGCGACACCATGGCGATTCGTAGATTTTCTACGTATTGGTTTTATACTCTCAATTGGTGCTGGTTCATGAGGATTATGGAGATACAAGTCGGCTTTCTCATTCTGCAAGTTCATATTGATCCTGATACATTCCGTCAAATCATTATTGGAAGTTATTGATACCACATCACCTTCATCATCAACATAACTCACTGCGTAATTTTCCAGAATTGAACTTTCTCCATCTGGTTTTGGAACCCCTAATACGACGTAATCCTTCTCGTGCATTTTTTCATCGATTAACTCTCTTAATTTCTCGACACCATCACTAGATTTTAAAGAAACTCGATGAACTCTTCCTTCAATTGCGGGTGACTTGAATTTAAATATGAATGGTGATTCATCTGCCTCTACAGACGAGTTCATTCTAAGTGAAGCCGATTGGGTAGGACCCGATTCAACATGAGACACGGAATCAGATGGTTTTATATCAGCACTAAATGAGTTCAAGTCGGAAGGTGTGACATCTGGTACAATTGCACTGCTATTTCTTGTTTCCATCAATGAATCAGAATGAGCAGATTCTGTATCACCATCGGTATTATCTAATGATGTCCAAAACTTGTTCCACGCTGGTCCCTCTCCCGGTGATGCTATGTCGGAAGATAATTGCTTGGCTGCTTCAGTGGTTTCTAATTGCTTGAGTTGGCCCAAAGTTATATGTGTCAATTTCAAAACCTCAACCACCCCAATGATATTGTCGCGGTCGGACATAACTGGCAAATTCAAGTAGTGACCGTCAAACATCTTACGTAATGCGTCCTGAACAGGCAAATGTACAGGTGCTGTATCTGGTTGTGGAGTCATGACTCTGACAACTGAACACTTTTTTGGATCCAATCCTGCTGCAATGACTCTCAAAACAACATCTTTGGAAGTAAAAATACCAGCAACTTGTTCGTTTGTATCTTTGACTAATACTGCAGTAGTTCTGTTCTCCTTCATCAACATGGTAGCTTCATGGACTGTTGCTTTGACATTTGTGTATGTGGGGACAGTGCTAGCATCCAATACATCTTCCAAGGTAGGTCCATTCATCTTGTTTTTCAAAGTTTCAAAGTATTGAAATACGTGTTGAGGCTGTTCACTTACTCCCATTTCAGAATGAACGGAGTCCAAAGCTTCATACAATTTTTTGGATGAACTATGCATTCTTTCCAATTTCTCCATTTGTTGAGCATATGATTTCGTGATATCAAGCACCCCGACAATTTGATTAGAATCATCTAATATTGGTAAATGTCTGAAACCTTTTTCTACCATCAAATTCAAAGCATCACTGGCAGGATCATTTGCACTTGCACAAATTGGATTCTTGGTCATGATTGTATCTATGGTAACTTGAGTGGCATTCAATCCAGCACCAACTATTCTGAATGCAACATCTTTGGAAGTGAAAATACCTATCAATTCACTCTGATCGTTAACAACCAACACACAGTTTTCTCGTCTGGCAGTCATTAACTGGGCAATTTCATACACAGTAGCTGTAGGTTTACATATGATTGGATCACCTGGTTTCAATGACAATACCGTTCCAGGAGCACCTTTTCTTTTCCTTGTACTGCCAGAAGAGCTTGCTTTTTTCTTTCTCAAATCATTTTCAATTCGTTTTCTAATTGCATCATCCCTTTTAGATTGTCTTTTCCTAGGATCGGAATTACTTGCTTGAGACATTTTCACACCAGGGTCGGAGTTATCAGATTCAGTTTCAGGTTGTGGTTGACGTGGTCTATCAAATGATTTGATCAGGAGAAAGCGCCTCAAAGAAAAAGATCTTCTTTTGGAAGGCGATTTAGAGGATGGTGAACTCAACTTGGAAAAAGAAAATTATTAACTTTTTTGTGGGCAATTTTTAAACCTTTTTTGGTCGAAAACTGAAATCAAAATAATGTAAACAATGAAATTCAAAGTCGTGTAGTAGGATCGAAAATATACTCAACTGTCAGCACTTGGATACACACTCGTATATAAGCTACAATTCCAATTAGTAGAGAAAAGAAAAACCAGGACTTATACAGATATATATATATATTCTTGATATGGACTTCGAATTGTGTTTAGACTTTTAAAGAAGACTGACCCGAGCATATTATTTTTTTGAAGAGATAAATTTCTTAAAAAAAGTGAGATGATATTTTTCCCCAGATTCAAACATCGGCTCTTCTAATGCATGTCCGACGTAGAAGATCGGAAGGAATGCATAGGTCTGGTTTCCTTATATGGCAGAACCAAGTATTGATTAATTCTCTCTGTAAGGCAAAAGCATTAATTATTATCTCTGTAAAGGGTGTATTGCTACTAAACAGTACCAGGTGTTTCCCAACCTTCCATCTTGCATCGTTTACGATCCACCCGAGTCATCATCAACTCGTATTTATGGACCTACGATCATTTTCCTTTTATTTGAAGCCCCTGCAAAAAAAGTAGGCCGACAACTGAATACGTTTCAATTCTCGAATGATTTCTTTGAGTAAAAGTGTTCTTAATTGATCGTCCGGGGAAGTTTTGGATAATATTATTTTATTGCCAGCGTCGTCGTATACCCGACCGACCGAGTGGAAAATAAATGTTCAACAAAACAACGAAAAAAATATTCAAGACAGACCACCAGCAATTAATTGTTCAATCGTACCTGACCCACCATCGCGATGAAATTCGAAATTACTCCCCAATTCAAAGAAACCGTAAATGCATCGTCTTTAGATAATGATGCAAAGTCACACTTGTTATCTTCTTCATATATAATTCATTCCGAACTTGTGAAATTTTATAACGAGTGTCGCCCCACGCCATCACTCTTACACTTGATCAAACAAACCAAGTTGTACATACCGCCTTATGAAACTTACAAGCAGGAGAAAACTCCCGAATTTCTCAAGTCTATGCAGAGATTGAGACTTGAAGCAAAGGAGCTTGAGTACAGAAAGTTAATAAACCCAACACCCCAATATTCCACATTGTATGAGGAAAAATTTGATGATAAGGATATGAATTTAACTCCTCAACAAGCCCAGAAAGAATTAAAAAACCAATTGACAACAATTGTTAATGTATTTATTAGTGTTGGTAGTGTGGCATACGCTATATGGTACTGGACAGGAACATCTTGGGGGTTGCCAATCAGTTATCGAGTGTTGCTCAGTGTATTAGTTGGTCTTTTGGTACTTGTTGCTGAGGTTGTTGTTTATATGGGTTACATCAATAAAGTAGAAGAAGCAAGAGTTAAGGAAAGACAGAAGAAAGAAGTGAAGAAAGTGGTTAGAAGTATAAATTTAAAACAGGATTAGGGAGAAGAAAAACTGTCTAATAATTTTGGTTGTAAAAAAAAAAAAAGTCACAACCACCTCCAGAATTATTTTGACATCATTAACGTAAGGAATCTGTAATAATGTCTTCACGATCCTATTCAGTTAATGCTTTATTGGCATTAGTATTTAAATTCCCCTTGTTTGCCTATATGATTGGATTTGTTGAAGATTATATTATTTCTATTATGAAAACGGGCCCAATTCCAAAGCATGTTGCTATGATTATGGATGGTAATAGGACTTATGCAAAGAACCACCGTTTACCTTTAAAAGAAGGACATTTTGCGGGAGCGAATGCACTTGTCAAAGTAAGCGTCTACATAAATGAAATCCAATTGATGTTCATTACTAACATTCTTTTTTTCAGGTTCTTGAAGTATGCTTTAAAGTAGGTATTGAACAAGTTACCATCTATGCATTCTCACTTGAAAATTTCAACAGATCTAAAGAAGAAGTTGATACTTTGTTTGGATTATTGCGAGACAAATTGAAAGCTCTTTCAGAACATGACACTTCGTACGCCAAATACAACAAAGTTTGCATTAGGATTATTGGTAATCGCTCATTTATTCCCGTTGATATTTTGAAAGATTTAGAAAAGATTGAAGAAGCTACAAAAGACCACGCATCCAAGAAAACTTTGAATGTTTGTTTTCCTTATACTGCACGAGATGAAATCACTCATGCGGTGAAATCAATTAGTGAAAAGAGAATTTCTGGAGAAATTGCAAGTCCTGATGAAATTACTACTAAAACCATTGAGGAAAACTTTTATTTTGGTGCTGATGTGCCTCCCTTGGATATCCTTGTCCGTACTAGTGGTCACACCAGATTGAGTGATTTCTTACTTTGGCAATGTAATACGGAATGTACCATTGAGTTTCCAGATATTTTGTGGCCAGATTTTGGGTTCATTAACATTATGTCTATCTTATTCAAGTGGAGTTATTACAGAACCATACAATTAGAGGAAGAAACTCTTCGTGGCAAAGAGCCTCGTGTCCAAGAAGTCATACCTCCAGTTTTGTTGAAAGAATTACCAAACCCACCACCGGCTACATCAGTCAACCAAAAATGAGGTAATACTCTGAGCTTAGTCTACTCTTATTGGTTGTGTATAATTGCTAGAAATATGCTAATGTTTATAATTTATTAAAATAAATTTATACAATATATTTTATATATTTACAAGTCTTAAAAACAAGTGAAGAAACCCTGGGGCATAAACTTATACACTTGCTGCTCCGTCGGTTTTCTTCATTTGTTGAACTAATATGTGCAATTGATCTTTCTTTTCCTTTTCAGATAGTTCTTGGTTCAAGTAAATGTTTCCAGCATCGAAATCTCCCGGTCTTAAAACAATATCGTTTGGATTTCTTTCATTAGAAAATCTCTTGTTTACAACCTTTTCAATTTCCTTGTACAAAGTATCCAAATCATGACTTGTGGTGATTATATAGTCGTTCAACTCAACACCCAAATTTGATTGCAATGCCTTGATAACATCGAATCTACGATTCAAATTAGTCAATGATATACCCTTATAATTCTCTCTAGTAATTTCTTTCTTTAATACCGGTTGTAAACTTTTATTAATAACATCTTGTAAAATTTTTGCATCAGAGTAGAAAGATTCCAAATTTTTCGAGTTTAACGATTTTTTAACTTTCCAATTTGCAATTTTATAATCTGACATATCTCTTTTACGATCAAATGGAACATATTTATCAGAATTTTTATATGTTAAATGAGTTACTTTAATCACTTCATTTTCTGTTATTTCATCTTGTGTGGAAATTATTTCTTCTCTTTTTTGTTTGGATTCAAAATTTGATTTGTTCTTCCCGAATATGTCTCCAAACCAAGATAAGCTTCTTGTCGAAGATACAAAGGATCTGGTTTGTATCGTGCTTCTAATCATGATTATGCTTGAATATTAGGTTAGGTCAGTGAAAATTATGTAGTTGTAAAAAAATTTTTTTTTTTTCCCTTTACTTTTTCAGTAGAGGAAAAACGTTCAATACACGACCGAGTTGTTTGGTCTTTACAGTATCTACAACATTCAAATATTACAATTTACAAAAAAGAATATAGTCATATTTATCTCATTCATCTTATCGTTACAATAAAAAAGTTATTTAAACCTTATATAATTTTCTTCTTTTTCAAAAATGAAACAGTGAAAAAGATCAACACCAAGTACAATCCAGTTCCCAACCCATATTGCTCAGCAACAGCAGGGTGTTGCGAAAGAGCTCTTTTGTTACCAAAGGTTTCATGAAAGCTTCTCTTCAAGCCACCATTAGTACCTTCTTGATTCGAATTCGAATTTGGATTCTCAACACTTGTAGGTAATGAACTCGTATAAGTACTGGTTGTGTAGATGTCAGTGGAAACGGTAGTTGAACTTGGGGTAGGAGTTGCAGTTGCACTAGAATCGTCAGTTGTTGTAGTTGTACTAACACTAACTTGACCAATATCACACCAACCTTTGACTGGTATACAGTTAAAATATTTACACCAGGTACAATTGTTGCCTTGGGTGAGGCCGGTATTGAAAAAATTCTTACAAAGCAAGGCCAAGTAAAGAATCATTAGAACCAATGCGACAACACGAACACCACACCAAGTATAGAATCTGGACCTTATTTTATCATCAATAGCATACATTGGATTCCAATTATTCACAAACTGCTGCCACGTACTTGGGTTTTTAGCATAAGTGATTATACCATCAGCGTATACCCAAAACGGATCTTTAAGAAGAAGAATAGAAGATAATATGCCCATGGCAAACCCTCCAAGATGACTGAAATTATCCAACCCCGGCAACAATCCAAGCACAAATGTAATTATAATCTCAGCAATCATTATTGATATAAATAAGGCATAATGCTTTGTACCATACATATTGGTATTTTTCTTACCTGAATAAATGAAAAGAATGATATTGGTTGCCACAACTCCAAACAATGCTCCCAGCGCACCAGTCGAAGCGATACCTTGTGGGGTGAAATTGGCACCTAACAAGAATCCACCAATACCACTGCTAATGTAAATTATAGCATATTTTATTATACCAATATTTCTCTCAATGGAAGCTCCCATAGTAACTTGTAATAACATATTGAATATTATATGCAAGAAACCAGCATGTAAGAAGATAGGAATAAAAATACGATACCACTGATTAGGTAAATAGCTATCACCATCAACTTTCAAGTTTGTCAAACCACACAATTCATTTAATGAGCAAACAAAAGTATCTTCAGATGTTGAATTAGCACATGGGAAAAGTATTGTGATATCATCCGTTACGTCCTTAATTTGATGCATACAAGGTACGTAACGAGCTCCCATGTGAATAAGAAGGTATGTCAGCGGACCCAACATTGGATTAAAATATGGTTTGGTTTGGAATGCCGAGCCTGTAAGTTGAGACATTCTTGCTAGTTCCACTATAAATACAATGATTTGAATGATAGAAATCACTATGGTGAAATATGGCAATTTAGTGTAATGGAATCTTGGTTTTCTTCTCAATGTACGTATTCTATTTTTCTCATTCTTTTTCATTTTATGTTTTAAGTCATCTGAATGCAAATCATCATCAGATATGTCATCATTTTTAAATGGATCAGAATGTGGAGGAGAGGGTGGTAAATCCACATTATCATAAGCACGCGTGTTACGACGAGGATCAGAAAAAGGATTTATTGGAATCTGTGTCATGGATTCAGATTTAGGCACTGGTGGTAAATCTCGATTCTTAATCTGTTCCAATTCGAAATCGGTAACACCAATAGAATTGTTTCTAGAAAGACCAACTCCTTGATTTTGTTGTCTCATTACCGAGTTCGCTCTATAAGGGTATTGTTGCTGTTGGTTCTGTGGTTGCATGTGTAATGGTTTTGGTGGTAACGATGGTAGTGAGGTTGTTGATTCAGCGAATCCTGATCTGGGATATTTTTTAGTTGCCTTAGTCAAAGGTGATTGTTCGTTCAATTCTTTAAAATTGAAGTCGTCGTCTTCATCAGACAGCGAGGCATTTTTGTTGGTTGGGTATGGTGCAGTAGGGAACATTTTAACTTACTCTAACTGGTTGTTGGGTATATGTTGGAACAGATATTGAGGATAAACGAATGAATAAAAACGATAGTAATATAAAGTGTATAATGCAAAACGAAAGGAGGTGATGTGTAAGCTGGAAAGGCTATGCTGTGTGGTTGGAGGCTGAAGGAAAGGTGCTAAAAAAAAAAAAGAAAATAAAAACAAAAAGGTGTAGTCCGTGGAGGTAGTCTTATACTTTGAGGATAAAGTGTATAATTAGTTTTTTTTTGTCTGGCCTATTCGTTTCTTTATGTAGTACGAAAATTTTTTTTCCCTCAATATCTCTTGTACCTTCTAAATTTTATTATACCATTTTAGTGAACTGTCAATTTTGTGATCGTTTTGGTTTACATTATCAATGTATGATTTTTTTTTTTTTATCACCCTCTCCCCCTAACGCTTATTTAAGTCAATTTTAGCATTGTGCCTTGTGCGATTGTTTTTCCAACTCAACAATTCTATGATTTTGTAATTTGCACTGACCACAAAGATACGACATTGTACATTGACTCCCACGAACCTAAAATTCGAATAAAATCCAAATATATAGGTGAAAAGGTAAAACACGAAACATTGGAAACTTTCTTTGTCTACCTTGTACAAGATTACCCAATTTCTCTATCCCATTGATTGGTAGCCATTGAATGGAAATGAATAGAAAGACTTAAACACAAAACCCAAATAGAACTAACAAATAGTAAATTGTACAAATTGAGAAATTTTTTTCTCTAACATTTTTTTTTTGTCAGGTGTGATGTAATATGACATCTATGGACAAAATTATCTGTCGCTGTGGTTCCCCCTGAAACGATGGAACAGAGATGAAACCACCAGGTACACGATTTTTGTTCTTTTTGAAATTAGAACCTAATCTCTGTATATTCGGATCTCAAGCAAGTCGCAAAGGTAAAAGGCGAACCCCTAACATCCAGACCATTCAAAGCTCTTACAAGGTTTGGCTGCTTGACGTCTTCACGGAAATGCTGTTAATCTCTGGAAATAGCGTGGATCGCTTTTTTTTCAATTTATTCTTGTTAAAATCGAAGATCAGATAAATATTTTTGTCCAAGTTTTAGACCAACACATGTATATTGTTTAGAATCGAGGAATGATAACACAGTGTACTCCCCTGGAATGTGATATCATCTAGTATGCTTTCGAATGGGTTCCCAACAGGCAAAGGGTTGCTTGTATACTTTGAGCAAAAGATTCTATCATGAAAGAAAGCATTTGGCAACACTTTGAATTCAAAGAAAAGAAAAGAAAAAAAAAAGAGTCTATAAACTTTAATCGCGCTCCACCTGTAACGATGAAACAAAATATTCGATTGAGACAAAACGTTTGCTTAGTAAATTTTTTATTTTCCGTTTTTTCGTTTTTGTTCCTCATGTAAGGAGAGAATGTTTCGATTGGGAATGTTATAGTTTTGAGTAAAATAACCCACAAAGCAGCAATTAGACGGACAAGATGTTTTCAAAGTAGTGTTCCTGAATAGATGATAGCGATATCATCTTTGGTGGGTTAAACCTTCATGATAATAATATGTACCTAGTTCTATTGTTGAAAATACCCTTGATTCTTGCTTAAAATGACCCAATCGAGTAACTGTGGGCACGACAATGCATATTTCGCTAGTTTGCTAAGCAAACATTTCTGCCATTAGACGAAATGCAAATTTCACATTTTTCAAACACAGAGTAGGAGGAGAAAGAGATATCATGCAACAGTGGCCCCGCGCTGGAGCTGTACCGAGCTCTCCTCGTTCCATTTCGTCATCTGCTCGCGGATATCTTTTCATATTTGATCTAGAATTGAGAGTGTTAAATTGCGAAACCCATTCTACAGTTCTATATTTGCAAAGTCTTTCGTCGTAGAAACACCTCCAAAAATGTTCTCTAACAGTTACTACATACCTATTGTATACACCTAAGTTGTACCTTTCTGAGAAAACTTTAAAATCACATTTTTCTCCACGCAGACCCTTCGTTTCACGTTCGGTATTGTTTCCCGCTGGTTCCTAGAATTTAATCAGGGGTAAATACAGTTTTTTTTTCGTGAATCCAGATGTTCGAGGCTTTTACTTTCATTCAATAATGAGGGCGGTTATTCTACTACGTAAAGAAACGCCAAAGTTTCCCATTGACGATTTGCTCGGTTCATTTTCAAGCGCAAAAAAAGTGTAAACAAAGGTTGTTTCGAAAGAAAATCCTAGTCATAAGCAGGTACCAATTACAGAAAGTATAACCTACTGTTCTAGATCAAAATATTACATGAAATAGGAGAAGATAATACGACTACGCGATGCTTGAGAATTTTTCAAACTTTGCAGAGGACGTGGAACATCATGCCCGTTGACACCTTTTCAAAACATACAAACTATTTCACAACACAATAACCTTTTAAATTCTAGACATATATCCACTGAATACGAAATCTATGTACTTTCCCCACTCACTTGAACAATGCGTCATTAGATAACGGATCAGCTTTCAAAACTTGGTTTCTCTTTTTGATTTTCCTTTCCATTGCTGCTTGAGATCTTGCCTTTGCTTGATCGGCGGCCTTTTGTTTAACTTGAGCTCTAACAAAGTTAGGAGAAACATATTGTTTATTTTCATATATTTTAGGACCAGAAAATGAACCTTCTAAAACTGTGATCAAAGTTAAAACCAATCTTGGGCCAATTTCAACCAAATTCAATTGATCAACATCGATTTCTTCGTCCGGTTTATCACTTTCTTTAACATCAACAGTTTCATTAATTTGATAATTTCTAATCCAAATTTTCCCATCGACTATTGAAAAAGTCATGACATGATCAATAAATGGTTTGGATTTTCTTGCGTTTGGTGGAACACCAAAACTTTGAGTAAACATTTCTTTCAATAATTTGTAATGATCGTTATCCAAGAAATTCTTATCAAAACTTAAAATTGGTCTTGAACCTTTCAAACAATTACCAGTGAAATTTAATTCATCCAATGTATGTAAATTTTGAATATGAAATTTCAAAGTTGGTCCATTTGGTGGTTTTGAAATCCACAAATATAAATCTTGATGCTTTCTGCATTCAAAGAAGAAAATATTATTACAATTGTATAATTCTGCAACTTCATTTAATTGATGTAAATTCTTCTTGGAGTCAAATTTAGGTTCTTTTCTAGCATGTGGTAATAATGCTAATAAATCTTGAATTAAATGACGATGTCTATAAGTGATACCACGGGAAGATATTACCAATAATCTTTGTCTATTAATATGTTTTGTTTTCTCTGAAGTTTCCTTCGATGATTTAGATTGTAATGCTTTATATATAGCTGACATCTTGTATGGATAGGTAATGGCGATTGGTAAGAGATGGTGATGGTGTAGTATATTTTATTTAGTGCATTTTTTTTTCAACTTCTCATCTCATCGAGTGTCTTACCCGGAAAAGTAAGCTTTTTGGTAAACAGAAAAACGAAGTCACGTGAACTTTATGTACAACTAGCTTCTCTATATAGCCCCAAACTCCCGAGTTTCTTCTGTACATAAGAAGTTACTTTTTAGTAACTACGATTTAAAGGGTTGACTCAAATCACCTGGGGGCACTTTGCAAAGCTGGACATAGACTTGGAAAAGGTCACCTGGTAAAATATTACTGTTCAAAATCAAATGTGAGCAGATTCAATTTTCAGACATGAAATGATGAGAGAGTAGTTGATTGTCTCAGAAGTGAAGGTTTAGGTTATGAAAATAACCAGACTCCAAGTCATAATCTCACGCTATGGCCACTATTTCCATCTATGTTAATACGTATTATCTCAACAAATTAAACACGTATGAATTCAAAGAGAAATGTTGACTTTCAATAGGCAAACTGAGTACAAGTAACAACGAACGTTTTAGTCCGTGCAAAATATAAATAAAGCTATCATTCTATTCTAGTTTATATCCAAATTTAAATAGATGTATCTATATACCTTGGCAAGATAAAATTCTGATTATCATCAAACCTTGTTTATTTTCCGTACAATATCCATCATGATATGGCCCCCCTTTCATTCATTCCATCTCTCTAATGTTTTTCTTCAGTATGTTTGCTTAACCATTCTTTGACGAATTTTTCTTCTTCTGGAGAAGATGCATTAATAGCTGGTGAAGTTGGTCCTGGTGGAGCCCATGGTTTTGGCAATGCAATTAATGCAACTGCACTTAAAGTAGCGATTGCTATTTGATGTGGTTGAACAGCTCTTCCGAGAATTTGATAAGCAGCACCCATTGTGTATTTTCTATAGTTCTGTGATATGTATATATCTAATGTGATTGTCGAATGAACTTGGTTGTTGAAATATTAGCAGACTTTTTTTTTTCTCTCTCTCTCACAGTCTCAAAACAACTTTTTTTTTTTTCATATTGTTCGGTTTCTTGTGTGAGCTAATTTAATTGGATGATTACATACAGGATCGATGCGCTACCAGATATGTTATTTTGTTATTCTATCATGAAAAATGGTATAACAATATGGTTGCCAAAAAAAAAAAAATACATAAACTATTAGTTTAAGTATAACATTCACTGAAAACGGCTCTTCCTTTCTTTTTTTTTTTATCAATTTATACGCCACCCATGATCAACAATTCAATCAAGTCAGGCTCACATACGGTAGATTTATCAACTTTAGAAGAGTTGAGGGATCCGAATTTGATTAGCAGATACCCACCATTATATCAAAGGAAACAAAATTTGATACCATTAGACAGTAATTCAAGAAATGCAATCAAACGTTCCAAAACAAGTCATGCACAAACCACAAGAACAACCCGATTAATACCTACTATATCAGCACCTATTTCCAATTACTATCAAACTCAACAATGCACTTTATATAGGAAACCTTCAGTTGAATCAAAAAAATCTATGATTAACAAGAGACATCGATTTGTGAAGTTTTTGAAAAATCTATCTACCAAGCCAACACAAGTGTCTAAACATGATTTATTGTTACAATCTATAAGCAAACCGGTTACAAATAATGATCAAAAGGATAATGCTGCAAATATCGACAATCATATATTTATGGATACATTGTATCTAACAAAATCAAGAAGCTCAATGGATATGAAATCAAATGAATTTGAAATGTTGGAAGATACAGCTAAAGATGATTCAGAAATATATGACGATATAGATGATTTAGAATCCTCTAGACGTGAGATTTATTTATCCAAATTGAAATTTCAACCAATGTCACCACCACAGGAACTCTCAGCTGTTAATAGTATCATTATCCCTCCTGTTGGAGGAAGCAGCCAGATTGATAATCCAGAAGAATTCTCAAGTCCGATAATCCATCCAAATATACTCATTGAAGAAGCACAATCTCAACAACAACAACAGCAACAGCAACAACATTTACGGCGATCCCAAATAACATTTGCGAAATATGATTTGATGAATTTGGAACCTAGCGCAACAATGTCTGGGATTGATGATAATGAAGAAATGGTAACGATTAGTCATGGAGACTTGATATTACCAAATTCTTCATTTTTCGTTCCTACTACAACTACTTCAATTGATAACAGTGATGTCGAATCACAAGAAACTTATTATAGTTTTGCTAAATCCCCAGAAGATGGTAGTAGAGTTAGAACGTCCAGGAATGTTCGAAATAACACTGTTGTTGCGTCTCCAATTTATAGAATTACCCATAACTCTCCAAAAGACCGTAGATACGAATATTAAAAAATAAGAAAAACCCCAAACAAATAAATAAATAAATGAATGTTTTGCTTTTATCACTAACAACACTTCTGACATTGATGTAATTATTACAGATTGTATATTATATACAAGAATAGAATAGAAATAACAAAATACATATTTCCCTTTTTTTTGCTTTCTAACGTTTGACCCAGGTTGGTGATTTTCTAGCCTTAAGCTTACCTGGTTTCTTTCTTTCTACAACTCTAGCATCACTCTTCATCAATCCCGCTTTCGACAATCTTGGTTTCAACAACGGGTTAAACACAACCAATGCCTTGGCAATGGCATACATGATAGCCTCACTTTGTCCAGTATAACCTCCACCCACAACATATGCGAAAACATTGTACTTACCTTCTTGCTCCACCACTTGGAACGGATAGCTAATGTTTCTTCTAGAATAGATATTAGGGAAATATTCAACCATGGATTTCCCATTCACCAACACTTCACCTTCTCCTCTCACGAGATGGATCTTAGCAACGCACAGTTTCCTCTTGGCTTGAGTTTTTGCTCTACCGAAACGATCCAAGGTTTTCTCCTTAGACTCACTGATTACCTTCTTAGCAGATCTGCTGGTGTATTCAGACAACACTTTAGTTACTTCAGGAGGCATCAATTCCAAATCAATAGCTCTTAATCTGTTCAAAGTACTGATCAATTCATTATAATGAACTGCTCTCACACGGGTCCCGGATTGTGTTCTCTCAATATATTCTTCAAGTCCAATGAATTTGGTCGCCTTGATTTCTTCATCAGATACAACTCTAGTAGGTAAGTTTTCATTTTTCTTCAAAATAGAACGCAATTTGTTCATGTTATCATCATGAATACCGTTACCACCATAGAATGTCATTAATTCAGGAACGGTTCTGATACGGTTCAATTCATATATACTCAAGTTTTCAGTGACTTGAAACGATGATGATGATGATGATGACTCCTCATTGTCTTGTTGACGGGGAGGACCCCTGGACCGTTGGTTGGGTCTGAAAGAGTCGGATTCGTCATATCTTCTCGTTCTTTGACCACTTGCTTGATTGAGTTTCCATATCGACAGACAGAATGACCTTTGAGGTATATGAAAACCTCCAAGTCTAGTAACAAGTCTTAGAGTCATTGTTGAATAGATGTTGGTACGGGGGGAAGAATTGGTTGATAAAAGTAGTCAAAAATTTTCAGTGCATGAATTTTTTTTTTTCTCACGATTTGATTCCACTTGCACGACTTGACTTTGCAACTAAACTACTAAACAACAACCACTGGTCAAGGTTAAACAGGTATTACATTATGTATATTAATACTTTTGATACGATCATTAAACTATTTAGATTAGAATCAAATATTCAGCTTTAATTTAAAAGACTCATAATTGACATTTTTGAACTCTTTGGAGCAGATACAAGAGCTTCCCATCCATTTTTTTCAGCATTACGTTGAAAATAATTACGAACCATAGTAGTTGATTTTGTTGCTAATTTATCAGAAATTAAAGCCCAGTTCATTCCAAATTCTTCCAACAATTTTGGGAAAGCATTGGCTTCAGTAATACTCCAATAACTTGAAATCACTTTACGTTTTGCATCTTTTGTGCTCTCTGGGATGACTGCAGGTGTTGTATTGTTTATGGCATTGATGTTATTGTTAGGAATTGGGTTTGTGATAATTTGATTATTAACATTATTGGCTATAGGGATATTGACAGGAACAACAGGAGGAGCAGAAGTAGTAGCTACCGGAAGAACAGGTGCAGAAACGACATTGACATTATTTACAACGATACCAGTATTCGCGGTAGTAGTAGTAGTAGGTGTTGTTGTAGTAATAGCACTATTTGGAAGCGGAATTGGTTCAATATTAGGTCCATTTTCCGTCGTCTCTTTCTTTGGTTTCTTTTTCTCTTTTTCCTTCTCCTTTCCATCAAAAACTGGGGCTGCGGCACGTTTCCTACGACCTGTTTCGGTGTATAATTCCTCTGATGTAGGTATTTCTTGAGATATAACTAGTGGTGGTACAGCCGTGTCCTTTTCAATAGGTGCTGATTCAAGTCGTTTCACTTGTTCAACGACTTCCTTTTTCGTACTCTTTTGCTTTCTTCGTTGTTTTGGTTTCTTTCTAGATTTAATTAACAACTCTTTGTAGTTGACCATTTTCTTCGTCATGTAATAGTGAACAACGCAATCCGATGAAGATCGTAACCCGCCCATATGTCTTGCAATAGCGCCAAATCTTTTTGGATGCAAGCAAAACCCTTCACAAAATAATTCATGTTCCTTTTCGGAGAAAGTATTGATAAAATCATGTTTAACACGTTGTGCCCATTCTGTTTTATCTCGCACTGTGTTATTTGAATCCATATATATTATTTTCTCACGTTGAACAGGATCTAAAATCATATCTGGAATCTTTGCTGCAACTCTTTCTGCCTTGGCGAGTGGGTTTTCATCTTCCTGCTGACCTAAACTAAGTAAAATCTCTTGAAATTCCGCTTCAGTTGTGACTAGATCCCCGTGTCTTCTGTTACGACGCGAAGTTGCTCCAGAAATGTCTGCTGTGATTTGCTCGTGAAATTGTTGTTGTGCTTGTTGTTGTTGCTGTTGCTGTTGTTGCTGCTGCTGTTGTTGTTGCTGTTGAAACTGCTTGCGATTGTCACTGGAATCAATTTCACGTCTCATTTCATCCTCAGGGGGGTGCAATACTCGCAACTGTTGATCCATTTTAAATCTTTCCATTTCCCATAATTTATATCCTTTTGAATAATCTTTCCACAATGACTTTCTCTTTGTACAGATTTCATTGTCTTTTTCTTTGATCAGTGAAATTAATTTACTTTTGCTTTTGACAAAATTCTGGAAATTGGTTGCATAAAACGAAAAATCATAAAAACATGTAATAGGATCAACTAAAGAGTACTTTAAATAATTTGTGTCATTCTCTTTGTCTTTTGTTTCCTGTTCAAATTTGTGCTTTAATTCTTCAAACTCAGTCTCAATTTTTGACAATGGATACTTGTAAGTCTGTATTGCTGCCTCTTGAGTTGCTTGCTCAATCATTTCTGGAGTAGGCTTATATTCTACTTTTACCTCAAGTGTTGGTCTTTCGATTTCTACTACTTTTTGAGCAGTAACTATTTCTTTGACATGATTGATTTCATTTTCTTCAATTTGATTATCCAGCTTCTGCACTGGTTCATTGGGTTTTTCTTTCACAGTTTCGTTTTCGCCTATCTCTATTTTTGAATCATCGTCTTCCATTGTGGTATCTTCATGTCGAAGCTTGCCATCATGATGCTGTATGTCTTCCTCTTCCTCTTCTTTGTCATGTTCGTCTTCCTCTTCGTCCTCTTCTTCTTCTTCATCCTCGTCCTCTTCCTCATCTTCATCTTCGCCGTGTCTTGAAATGGGAGAATCGCGGTCTTCGTATTCTTTCTTCAATTCTTTATCCACTGGAGTTATTAATGTACTCCTACCATAGTCTTTACTACCATATCTATATTTGTAATCTCTCGGTTTTGAGTATCCTCCGCTTCTCAGTAATGATGAATATCTATCCACCGCTTTCGGATTAGAATATAGTGACCCCATAGATGACGAGTTATATCCATTATTTCTTCCACTTCCATAATACAGTTCGTTGCCACTGCCAGCTCTATAATTTGTACTATTCATCAAAGAAGATGAACCCAAGGGTACACTGTTACTTCCTGAAGTAAATGATGATTGCTTACCACGCATTCTATCTTTTGCTGAATACCGCGACCCGACAGAGCTTCTACCCATTTTCCATTTACCGGTATTTACAGATCCATCATGAGTAGAATATGAGTCGTAGCGGTCTTTACCTCTATAATCACCATTCAGTCGATATGCTGGGTACGAAGATGATATGGTAGATGATGATGCTGATGAAGACGCCGATAAGTTAGATGAATTTGATGATACTGGTTGACGGAAATCTCCACTTGCACCGGATTTTCTCCATGTATCATTACGAGCATTTCCGCCGTAGTAGTCATGATAGCCGCCATATTTGTTATTATAATGACTGTTCGATGAATATGAGCCATTTCGGGATGATGCTGGATGTAGTGAATTTGGGTCTTTCAGATGAGTTAAAGCTGATGCACCAGGTCCATTACTTTTGAAATCTCGTCGCGATAGTCCTGGGGCTGTGTTTGATTGTGTAGATGATGATGATAAGGAGTTTGGATTTAGGTTGTTTGGGGCGGAATGAGTTAGATTAGCTGAGTAAAAGTTTTTCCTTCGTGGTTTGCCATAATCTAGGTGTTCGTTGTTATATCGAGAAGTTGAAGATGGTGAGTTGCCGGCACCTGCACCTGCAGCACCGGTGCCACCACCAGCAGACCCTCCTCGTGGGTTTGATGACGACATTCTGTGATGTGTTGATTACTGATGTAGTATAAGTGGATACAAGGGCAAATAATACAGTTAAAAATTTTTTTGTTTGGGATATTATATCTTGTTGTTGTTCTCTTCTTCTTTTTTTTTTTTCGCTAAAAGGCTGGGGAAATATTACAGCATATATTAAATGAATGACAGGATTATATTGAGATGACTTATATATAAGGATATATATATATGCCCAAGATAAATTATTGGAAATATCTTAAAGTATTGTTGAAAGTTATTAAATGTTTTTCTAGGACTTGAAAAGAAAAGAAGGAAATTCAAGAAAGAAAGAAAAAAAAAAAAGTGAGTGAGATTTTACTTTAGGGGAGAGAGAGAGTGAAATAAAGATTACTATTGCTTGTTGTACATACATAATAATGTTACCAGAGGAAAAAAAATTTTGTCTCTCTTGCTTCTTGTACTTGTTCTATCTATTTCTTGCTGCTGTTCTATAATTCAATACAAGAACTGGAAGAATGAGACAACAGTATATCATCATCAACTACAAAAGCACAGCAAAAAAGCAATCAATCAATCATCTTTCAATTCATTGTCAGTGTTATTGAAAAATTAAACTAGACCCTAGTACTTTGTTCCAACTTGAAGATTAATTGGGGTCTATCAAGATCAGACCAATCATTAGATTGAATTACGAATTATGTAGAATGCTCTGTGTCAAGCAAACAGACCGTTGGGCTGAAAACCCAAAAAAAAAAAAAATAAAATAAAACTAAATTTTCAAAACACAAAGTTTGAATATGAAATTGTTCACCACCAGGCCCAAGGCATGGCATGACACAAATAATGTGCAAGATTTAATGTCTTGTAATATAAACGAATATACACCCGGCTAGTTGTTACTCGAAACAATGGATGGGAGTTTTTTTAAAAAAAAGACAATTGGAATTTCACGACAATTTGATGGTGGACTGGGAACATGTGGACCAATCATTAATATTCAACAAATATACATCAAAAAGTCATTGAGTTTACTTTGGATTGACTGGTGCCAATTGAATACAAAATTTTTACATTCCTTTCCAGTCTAAGCATTTTCTTTTGCAATACACCAAAACTTGTAATCACCAAATTAAATATTAATTAAACTCTATAAAATACATCTATTTCTATTAATTTGTCATTTAAAGTAGAATTTTCTTTAAAATTCCAATATTTTCAATACTTTTAACTATATCATCATATGTGACATTTAGTTGAACGTTCTTATTACTATTACTTGCACATTTTTTCGTAGGCTGAGTCATTAAAATACAACTACTGCTTTCCAAAGCAGTTAAAATCTCTAGAAATTCAGCATGTTTCAACAGTCCAATCAAATCGTTCATTTCATCTTGTTTTTTATAATAATCATAGAAGGAATTCACTGTGATTGCAATTGTTTCCTTTCTTTTCGATAAATTTTCTTTTTGATAGTTGTATAATTGACAAACGATACCTTTTTGTAAAATATTCAAATTCATTAATTGATTCTCATCCACTCCAAACGCATTCATGCAAATTTTCGCAACATGTTGTATCATCACTTTATTTTTAGTATCTGATCCTTTACTATTTCTTTCCACTAATTCAATTGATTTATAACATATATCAAATGCCTTTCTTAAATCACCAGAAACTGACGCGGATTTCTTGCAACACAATTGTATTGCACCTGGATGGAATATTTCTTCTTTTAAACTTGATAAACGACTCAAAATTATCGATTTAATCTGCTCAGCAGTATAAGGCAAGAATTGCAAGTTATCTAAATTGACATTATTTCTAATCAATCTAGGTAAGAATTTATTACTTAAATCCAAAGTATTTGAAATACCAATTAAACATAATTTTATTTTTGTCAGTGGGGTCATACTTTTCAAATTTGCCATTTTAAATAATTGAAACAAAACTTGTTGATCACGAGTTATCAAAGAATCTAATTCATCAAGTAACACAATGACTGATTGAAATAGATTATTTTCATCATCGTTCATCAAAGTCATAAAATCATCCAAAGTCTTACGTTTAAAAAATGAAATTGAGGATTTGTTCACTAATTTACAATATATTTCATGGAAGATTTGTTCAGGATTATTCAATGTCATACAATTGATTTTAACCACTCGTATTTTGGGATTGAACTCAAATGGTCGAAGAAGTAATTGAACTTGTGCAGTTTTCCCAGTTCCTGGTGGTCCAGAAATGTATAAACTGTTTGATGTGCGTTGTTGGATAGTAGTATCGAGAAAATTTTGAATATATTTGGCTTCCCTTTCTCGACTTGTTAATTGACTAGTAGTAGAACCATTGAAATTTGAACCTCGTTGAAATAATGCCTTGGCTTGTGAATAAATTGTTGTTCTTGTTGTTGTTGTTGGAATTGAAGATTTCTTAGTTGGGGTGATGGGTTCAAAATTCAATTTCTTCACACAAGATGGTGGTTCAACATCATTACTGATCTTTATTCTTTTTGACTTGGTGGGTGTTTTAGTCGGGGTTAATGGTAATTGGACATTTGAGATATCTCTAAATGTTCTCTTTCTAGTTGGTGTAGAACTCATTGGGTTTGGTGGGGTAGGATATGAGAATGAAGTGAAATAAAAGAATGAATGAAATGAAAGGAAAGGAAACTTGAAGAGATTTATAAAAATAGTTTTCAACTATCCATGTTGCTGGCTCGTCTTCATATTTTTTTAGAAATATATTTGATAATCGGTATGACAAAACACGTCCAAGAAAGTGGAACAAAAAAAAAAGGACACTTTTTTTTTTCGTGTTTTTCTCCAGACACCTCCTCCTACAGTACACGTTATAAATTTTGTGTTGTTCGTGTTAGGCTCGCGCGTGTCGTGTTGCGATGGTTGGCAGGAGAAATTTTACATTCCACAAGTTAACAACCGATTTAATTTAACCCAATTAGGAAATCTAATTGAGTTATCTGGTTACTCTTAATTCTTTCTCATTTCACCATTTCGCATTTGTAGTATTAACCACGAGATTGTGAATCAATTTGAGAAAATATCTGACTACGTTGAAGATTACCAAAGGCATTGCCAACAATTAAGCCAAATATCCAACGACGATAGAAAGTATCCGCAAAAGAAGGGACTTAAGTTGAGCTCGTACTTACTTCGAATACTTTATAAACAGGTAATCATCTTATACCTTTGTAACAATAAAGTCATTCAAACTCAAAAAGAAAAAGAAAATTTACTTCTAGAAATTTACAAAAATCCTTTCAATTATTATTATTATTTGTCACGTGATTTAATTACTCTACAAGACTCATTCAGAATCTTCAAACACGATACAATATCTATAATCTAACAAGTACACAAATCATGCAAAAATTTACCAGCTTCTCCTCTCTCTTCGGCTCTCATTAAACTTTCCCCAATTAAAAATCCATCAACATTATCTTCATATTTATACTTTTTAACGTCATCAACAGAACTTATGCCTGACAATGCCAATACCAAGACATCACCTTTTCTAGAGCTATTTTTAGCTTGATCCACCAAAGAACTTGTCGTGTTTAAATCAACATCAAAAGTAGTCAAGTTACGATTGTTAACCCCAATGATCAATGGTTCTTCGGTAGTTCCCTTATACGTCAATTTCAAAGCTTGAGTCAACTCTTCGCTATTATTAACTTCCACCAATGGGATCATACCCAAATCCAAAGAGTATTCATATAGTTTATGCAACAATTGATCATCATCCAACATTTTTACAATCAATAAAATGGTGTCAGCTCCAGCTAATCTACTTTCCAAAATTTGATATTTATTAAAAATAAATTCCTTTCGTAAAACTGCTGGACGTTTGTAATCTTTAGCTTTTGGTTTATCAATGACTTTACGAATCAAAGTCAAATCGTCCAATGATCCTTTGAACCAATGTGGTTCTGTCAAGACGGAAATTGTAGAACATCCATTTATGGCATATGTTAAAGCTTGATTGGCTGGATGAGCGTTGATGTTGATGTCTCCCTTTGAAGGACTAGCACGTTTGAATTCTGATAATATAATTGTTTGGTTTAAAGTCGATTGAGTATATTTAAGACGATCATAGAAATTAATCAATGGAGGTGCAATATCTAATGCTAATTCAATTTGTAAATTTTTAAAAGATTTACCAGGTAAATTATTTTCAATTAATTCATAATCCAATTTTCTCTGTTTATAAATCTTAGTTAAGATATTCTCACTTTTTTTAGCTTTTACTGAATCGCCTCCTACAGCAGCACCACCGGCACCACCACTACCATTCTTTTGAATAGCATTATTTTCTTCCCAAGTACCTCCATAAACCCCTAATAAATTATCAATCATCAATTGTCCACTCTCTGTCAAAATCGATTCTGGATGAAATTGTACCCCTTCAATAGTATATTTCTTATGTCTAACACCCATAATCACCTCTGGTTGAGTCTCAGTAACAGCAGTAACTTCTAAAACATCAGGCAAAGTTTTAGAACTCCCAGCCAATGAATGATATCTAGTAACAGCAACAGATTGTGGTACATCTTCAAACATCCCTTTCCCATCATGTTTAATAGTTGTTGTTTTACCATGTACAATTTCACCAGCATATGAAACATCACCACCAAAAACATCAAAAATACACTCTTGTCCCATACATACTCCAAATATTGGGATTTTCCCCTTGAAATGCTTGATTATGTCTCTAGACACTCCGGAATCAGTTAATGGGTGTCCTGGTCCTGGTGAAATGAAAATTATATCTGGTTTAATCTCATTTTCAATGGTGGAGATGGTGATTTTGTCGTTTCTGAAAACATCAACTTTCCCACACTTTGGAGATTGATGTAAATATTGATACAAGTTCCATGTAAAGGAATCATAATTATCTATCATTAACACATGTCTTTGTATTGGTGAAGTTGTCATTTTTGTCTTGTTGTCGTTATTAATATTAGTTGTGTTTCTTTGAACAACGAAAATTTTTCAGATTCTCAACTATTAATACCATTTTTTTTCTCGGTTGTAGTTTTTGACTCATTTTATCAACATAGTAAGGAGAGACGGCTGGTGCATTCTAAGAAGAAACTGCAGTTCTCATAAGCATTAGGTTGTAGCTATAAATGATATTCTACATCCAATACTTGATATAAACGTGGGTATAGAATAATCTCACTAGTATAACAGTCTCTAATGATCATTGATGAAGATCTAGCAGCCACATCTTGAAATCGACAGTGAGACACACCAACACTACCAAACTCAAAGTGATAGTATAAGATTGTTACTTCCATAAGGCGAATATGATTGTTCGATAATTTTGTGTGGAGCGTGGACTCAGTATTATGGATACAATTTAAATCGTCGTAAATTGAACATTTTGCAATGCTTCAGGGCCCAAAGGCTAGTTCCTCATAGAGGCCTTCCTCAAACTCATCAGTCTCTTTCTATTCATTTATTGGCCAGTATTCATAAACTAAAAAGTAAAATGAAAGCATCTAATTTGTCTTATTCACTCTCCTTAATATCTTCGTCCGTATGCACAATTTCCATTGCTGGTGGCCACTAATATCATATTAAGTTCTGTCTTCTGATTACATCTGGCTACCAATTTTGATAATGCATCAAACGCAGTCTGATTACTGAAATTAAGAGATGCTTTACATAATGTCACTAAGACTATAGTGTATTGCAGTAAAAATACTTGAGATTCTCTCATTGTCCGCAGAAATTACTGTCCTTGTTGAAATAACACTTGCTAGATTTGGTTAAGTAGTGATCACAATCGGTGATAAACATGAGCCACTCACCCTTTCAAGGATGACTATTTGAGTTTTTTTTGAAGCCAGATGACGTATTGCTTCACCACAGGAATTAGTAACCGAAAATACGAAGCTTTTGCTTTGCTGCTGGGAGACGGTTATAAAAATAACGGTCACGTGATATGTGTGATTTCTCGCCTTAATATGAGCATATATCAAACCCCGAGATACGCACTATCCATAAAAGCCATAATTACTTTAATTTTTTTTTTTTTAATCAACTCCTCCTTTTCTTTTTAAGTATCCACCATGTTATCGGTACTACAAAAGAGACTACCACTAACCATAGGCTCTAAATCCATTCTCCAAACATCACATTATGCAACCGCTTCATCTTCTGACCCAATAGATCATCATAAACGATTTGATCTTCATGACTGGCCCAAATCGAAAAATCCCACGGCATATGAAATATTTGGGTTAACATCTAAAGATATGGGGATGTCTACATTAGAATTGAACAAAGTACTAAAACACAAGTATATTTCGTTTGTGAAGATATATCATCCAGATACGTCACTTTCTATAGATCATGATGGATTTGAGATGAGTTCTGATATTAAAAGGAAACGATTTGATATGATTCAAGAGGCTTATAATATATTAAAGAATCCACGACGCAGAACAGCATATAATCGGTATCAAACCACATCATGGGCTGATCAAGGTAAGTATACTGGAGCTAGTGGTCAACAATGGAATAAAGAAAGTTTTGAAGCTTATAGGAGAGCGAATGCCCATAGATCAAAATATAACTTTGGAAATGATGAACAATTTTGGCTGGCGGGAACATGGCAAGATTATTATAATATGAAATATCAAAGATCACCACCTACGAAGGAAGAATTTGAGAAAAACAAATATAAGATATTGTTTGGAGTTATTGCTGTTGGTGTTTTGGCATTTGGGTTACAAATCATGAATGCAATTGATCGAACTAATCAATACTTGTTACAATCGCATCGTATGAATTTGAAAGCAATGAAGGATTTGAATGATAGTTAT
This sequence comes from Candida gigantensis, assembly GCA_030557085.1. NCBI lineage: Eukaryota > Fungi > Ascomycota > Pichiomycetes > Serinales > Debaryomycetaceae > Candida > Candida gigantensis. The sequence continues at coordinate 60,942 of JAKTVG010000007.1, forward strand.
GATAATTATGGTGAGGGTCATAGTGAAGTTGATAAGTTGAGACGTTTCTTGTTACATAGAAGAAGTACCATGAGACTGAAAAGGGATGATGATCCAGAGAAAGAACCTGAACCTACTGATGACGAATTGTTGCAGATGTATGCTAAGAAAAGAGTGAAGGCATGGGATAGAGATGATAGTTTAAGTAGTTCTACACCAACAGATTAATGGGGTTCTTTTTAGTTGTGTAGATAAATAAGTCATTCTTTAACGATTCATAAATGTATATATATATTCAGGTATTTACTGGGGGATGGATATGCAGGATAAATGTTTACGCGCGGCATCCCAACCCCAACCCGCAAAAAAAAGCAAAAAAGTGCAACTCGTCGATAACGAGAGAGATTTCCCACTTTGAAAAATTTTCCTAGTTTTCCAATGACTCAGAAGGTACAACAATTCCTTTTACGGTTATCTACAACTACATTTAAAAGAAATCAACATACACTACTAAGCAGGATGGATTTTATGAAACCAGAGACAGTACTTGAACTAGCAAATATTCGTCAAGCTTTGGTTAGAATGGAAGATACCATTGTTTTTGATTTGATTGAAAGATCACAATTTTATAGTTCACCATCAGTTTATGAAAAAAACAAATATGATATTCCTAATTTTGATGGGAATTTTTTAGAATGGGCTTTATTACAATTGGAAATTGCTCATTCTCAAATTAGACGTTATGAAGCACCTGATGAAAGTCCATTTTTCCCTAATCAATTAAAAAAACCAATCTTACCACCAATCAATTATCCAAAGATTTTAGCTAATTATTCAGATGAAATAACAGTTAATTCAGAAATCATGAAATTCTACGTTGAAGAAATTGTGCCTCAAGTAAGTTGCAAAAATGGTGATCAACAAGAAAATTTGGGATCAGCATCTACTTGTGATATTGAATGTTTACAAGCAATTTCAAGAAGAATTCATTTTGGGAAATTTGTCGCTGAGGCGAAATATCAAAGTGATAAACCATTATATATCAAATTGATTTTGAATAAGGATGTTAAGGGAATTGAAGACTCAATTACTAATAGTGCTGTGGAACAGAAGATTTTGGAGAGATTGATTGTCAAGGCTGAAAGTTATGGGGTTGATCCATCTTTGAAGTTTGGTCAAAATGTTAAAAGTAAAGTGAAGCCAGAAGTAATTGCCAAGTTATATAAGGATTGGATTATTCCATTGACTAAAAAAGTTGAAATTGATTATTTATTGAGAAGATTGGAAGATGAAGATCCTGAAATAGTGGAGAAATATAGAAGTTAAAATGAGGGGGGGTAGTACTAGTGCGACGATCAATGAGGTGGTGCCAAGATTGCAACTGCATTGTCGATTCCACTGCTTGTGGTTTTTGTTATTCTAATGTGATATAATACTGTATTGGGAAAAAGAATAGAAAGTTTGGGATCAACAGGGGTGGATTTTTTAAGACAATTATTGGCTAAAGTTTAAAAAAGGAAGTGAAAGTTGAAGTAGAAGTAGTAGAAGGAAGAAAGGAGAATGTGGAGAGAAATGTGTGTCTTCCACGGCGGAAATGCAGAAAATTACGAAATCAGATATGAACATTTACAAGCAAAGAAAATTGCAAAATTGTTATTGTTCATGCTATTTTTAAAATGGCATACCCGCATTAATTCAAACCATAATTTTTTGTTGGGCACAGATTTTTAGATTAGACTTTTTTATATTGTATACATAGACATCAGAATGCATAAATAATTTCTGCCATTATCATGTCCAACATGAATACGTATAATTGGATTGGCTTTGAGTATGACGAAAGTGGTTTTGTTCAACCAATTGCAACTCTGTCAAATCCAATGAACAACAGTTTAGAGCGAAAAAGAAAAGACAAAGCCATTGTAACGAACTACCAACAACTCAAAACATGTTGAGTGCCACTGCCCCCCTCCCACCGTTCGTCCTACGCTACAACCAAACATAACTAAAGGAAGAAATCTAAAATGAGCATGTGTTAAAAAGAAAAAAAAAGCCCAAAGATATATTGTAACCATGGCCAACGAAACTCCTTGTTCGCCAAACACGTGCTCCCAGTACAAAGAAGACAGAGATCAAAACAACAACCAGAACAAGAGGAGGAAGAAGAAGAAGGAGAAGATGCTAGTCAAAAGTCGTGTGGGCTTAAATAAATTAGCTTGAAACAAGACCCACGGGTTCCTCTCTCTGCCTCTCTATTTCTGTTTCTGCTACTGCCACTTGCCCAGAGTATAGTGAGTAGTGTGCGTCTTTGTTTGTTCTTTATTTGGATTTTTCCTTCTATAAACGTGGTAACGCTCCACACACGTATCTAAACAAGAAAAAGCTTAATTATGTAACTAATGAAAAATAAATTCCAGATTGTTGACAGAATGGGAAAAATTCAAGACTCGTCTCAAACGTTATCGATTTAAAACTATATAAATACAATCAACTTCTTATTTGTAATTTGTCATTTTCAAATTTGTTGTTCTTATATATATTTCCCTTTCTCTTTCTTTTCCTTTTCCAAGTGTGATTTGAAAATCGAACTCCTTTTTTTTTTTGGTCCCCTTTTCCATTTCGCAACCACGTTGTTCAACCATACAATGTCTGATTTCATCATCGATTTGTTCCCTTCAGAGATCCCCAAATTTTACTTAGTCACTTCAGTTTCCCTTGTATGTGGTGCAGTATTCTTTTCTGCCAAAGTGAGCAAAACCATTAATTCAATCTTATTGTTTTGTTGGGCTTGTTTTGTCAAACCTTTAATTCACAAGAAGACCAAAGTTGGAAATAAAAATCAACAACAATCTTTAGAATTATTCTACAAAAATCAAGCTCATATTTATGATACCACCAGAGAAGTTTTATTAAAAGGAAGAAAAGAATGTCTTAGATTGGCCATTTCTCATTTACCTAAAAAGAAAGATTTGGTTTGGATTGATATTGGTGGAGGTACTGGTGCCAACATTGAATTCATGGATCAAATCAGTAGTATTTCGGAAAATTTCAAAGCTGTTTATTTGGTTGATCTTTCTCCTTCTTTATGTGAAGTTGCTAGAAAGAGATTCGAAGAAAAGAAATGGTCAAATGTTCATGTTTTGGTTGCTGATGCTTGTGATTTCACCATTGATTATGAAACTGCTGATTTGATTACTTTTTCTTACTCATTATCAATGATCCCTACTTTTAATGCTGCTATTGATAACGCTGTTTCTAAATTGGACAAAGAAGGTATTATTGCCACTGTTGATTTTGGTATTCAAAGTAGTGACACTTCTATGGGAAGAATCAATACTGTTGGTGGATTGGTTAATAGAAATATCCCTTGGATTATTCGTAATTTCTGGAGAATCTGGTTTGAAGCTGATAAAGTCTTCTTGGACTCTTCTAGAAGAAACTATTTGGAATATAAATTTGGTACTGTTAAATCATTAAATTCTTATAATAAAGTGTTAGGTAAAATTCCTTACTATATCTGGGTTGGTTGTGACAAGGCTAAGTCTCATAATATTTTGGAAAGATTGAATTGTTTAGCTACTGAATCTCCTTATCTTGCTCCATCAACTACTCCAATCACTGAAAAATTCGGTGGTGAAGGTATTCCAATCTCCAAAGGTCATGAAGCTGCTTTAACTAATCTTCAAAAAAACTTACCATTCCCATCCATGTACTACCAAAAAGAAGTTTGGAGAGTTTATTACGATGAATTAAATCCGTTATATGAACAATTTAATAATCAATACATTTATGCTTTCACTTGGGAAGATCCTCGTGAAGATCATAAACTTTTGAATTTCACTAAAGATGATACTGTTTTAGCCATTACTTCTGCAGGTGACAATATTTTAAGTTATGCTAGTTTGCCAACTCCACCAAAAAGAATCCATGCTGTTGATCTTAACCCATGTCAAAATCATTTGTTAGAATTAAAATTAGCTAGTTTCAGATGTCTTTCTCAAGAACAAATCTGGTTATTATTTGGTGAAGGTAAAATTGATAACTTTAGAGATTTATTGATTGATGTTTTAGCCCCACACATGTCTTCTAATGCTTTCCAATATTGGATGGATAAAGGTCCAAAAACTTTTGCTGGTAAAGGTCTTTATGATACTGGATTTTCAAGATGGGCTTTAAGATTGAGTAGATATGTTTTCAAAGTTTGTGGTGTTAGTAAATATGTTGAAGAACTTTGTGCTTCAACAACCATGGAAGAACAATTAAGAATCTGGAATGATCATTTAAAACCTACTTTGTTCAACCCAGTCATTGGTTCATTATTAGTTGGTAATCCAATGTTTTTGTGGAAAGCCTTGGGTGTTCCTGCCAATCAAGCTGCATTGATGGGTCCATCAGTCATTAAATATGTCATTGATACTTTGGATCCAGTATTGAAAAGATCATTGATTTCCAACGATAACTATTTTTACTACTTGTGTATGATTGGAAGATACTCCAAACAAAATTGTCCAGATTATTTAACCACTAAAGGTTTCAACAGATTATCTGCTCGTGATGCTGAAACTGCTGCTTCTCCAATCAACAATATTAGAATGCATACAGACACTTTGAATGAAGTTTTCGGTAGATTGAAGGAAAAATCAATCACCATTGCTATTATTATGGATCATATGGATTGGTTTGATCCAAATGGTAAAGATGCAATCAATGAAATCACTGCTCTTAAAAGATGTCTTGCCAATGATGGTAGAGTTATGTTAAGATCTGCTTCTCCTAATCCATGGTACATCAAGACTTTTGAAAGCTTAGGATTCAAAGTTGAAAAAAGTGTTGTTAGAAAATCTGGTGAAAGTGCTGATAGAGTTAACATGTATGTTAATTGTACTGTATTAAGATATTTGGGTTCACAGGATGAAAACGAAAAAGAAATCGATGGTAGAAGAAGAATGAGTAGCTTGAAGATTTAAGGTACTTGTATTGAAACGTTATACTTGTTTTGTTTGATTTATGATGTTTTTTTGTTGATTTTCATATAGTTTGTTATTATATTATTATTATTATTAGTATTTATAGGATTAGAGTTGATAAATAGACAACCACTTATAGTTGATTATATCATTGGGTTCGTCACGTGATGGGATTTTGTTTAAAGCGAAGAACTGTGGCACCAGAGTCAAATATTTTGCTGCCAACAAAAAATTTTGAAAATCTAAAACGCGTATCCGATAATCGCTGTTTAGACAGTTCAACGAATATACTACTACTACTGGTAAACGTTTTTGCCAATCTACAACAAACAATACCCCTCAAGTGGGTTTACATGTTTTTGTATTGTTCCCCTTACTTTTGCATAATATGGGGGCGGTGTCATTGTAGACTTGCAATGGGATTGGTGTAAATAGCTTTATATTAAACACGTTCAAATACCATCGTCCTAGCAAAAGTATGGTCGAGTGCTTACATTAGTGTGCCACAATACATAATGTTCGTTTGACGTGTAATTGGTGGACGCGCGTCCATTTTGCTGCGAAACGATCGGTTTGCACAATCTTGCCTTGTAAGTTCCAATTTGTACGATGGGATCAACTTTCCAAACGACAAGCCGGGGGTATGTGTCCACAGTTGTGAAAAGTATTGCCCAATTACAATTCAATTGGTATTTAGTATACAACGAATATGGTGGTCACTAGAATGAGTATGGTAGAAATCTTCTTCTTACTTGTTTAATTTGTTGTTGGGCGCATATACAGGGCCCACATGGTACCAGATATACTTTTTCTTCGTCGTTTAGGATTTTTTTTTGTTGGTCGTAAAATCGAGTAATACATAATAGCCCAAAAAAAAAAACCCCCATACTAAGGTAATATCTAAGAAAGTCATGTGAAATGAACCAAAATATTTTTTTTCTGTTGGAAAAACGGCGGGCACGTGATCTTAGATCATTTATGCACATCCAAACTGCAATACATTACTGAGGCAACCCACGAGTTGTGTATTGTAAAGTATTGGTTATGCATCTTTTGAGTGTTCCTTATATTTTAATTTTGTATCACACGTCTCTTTTACTGTGGCCCATCGAGTCAAAAATGAAAACATAAAACTGAAAATTTTTTGACTATTAGAGTTTTTCTTAAGTATATGATTTTTAACACTTTGAACGCTTGTCGAGTAATTGAATTTTTTTACTTTATAAAAAGAAAAGTGATTCCCAAAAAAATTTTTGTACATATATATATGCATATATTTTTTTTTCAGTAGAGACATTGAAAAATTTTCTTTTTTTTTTTTTCACTTTTTCTTTTAAAACTCATCTTGATCATCATCATCAATTAATATATTTGATTACTCAACTACAATGACTGTTGCTAAAGAAACATTCCTTTTCACTTCTGAATCCGTCGGTGAAGGTCACCCAGATAAGATCTGTGACCAAGTCTCCGATGCCATCTTAGACGCTTGTTTAGCTATTGACCCATTGTCAAAAGTTGCTTGTGAATCTGCTGCCAAAACTGGTATGATTATGGTTTTCGGTGAAATTACCACCAAAGCTCAATTGGACTACCAAAAGATTATCAGAGACACTATCAAACACATTGGTTACGATGACTCTGAAAAAGGTTTCGATTACAAAACTTGTAATGTCTTGGTTGCCATTGAACAACAATCCCCAGATATTGCTCAAGGTTTACATTATGAAAAAGCTTTAGAAGATTTGGGTGCTGGTGATCAAGGTATTATGTTTGGTTATGCCACTGATGAAACCGATGAAAAATTGCCATTGACCATTTTATTGGCTCATAAATTGAATGCTGCTTTAGCTTCTGCCAGAAGATCAGGTGCTTTGCCATGGTTGAGACCAGATACTAAAACCCAAGTTACTGTTGAATATGAAAAGGACGGTGGTGCTGTTATTCCAAAAAGAGTTGATACCATTGTTATTTCTACTCAACATGCTGAAGAAATTTCTACTGAAAACTTGAGAAAAGAAATCATTGAACATATCATCAAAAAAGTTATCCCAGAACATTTGTTGGATGACAAAACCATCTACCACATTCAACCATCTGGAAGATTCGTCATTGGTGGTCCACAAGGGGATGCCGGTTTAACTGGTAGAAAAATCATTGTTGACACTTATGGTGGTTGGGGTGCTCATGGTGGTGGTGCTTTCTCAGGTAAAGATTTCTCAAAAGTCGACAGATCTGCTGCTTATGCTGCTAGATGGGTTGCCAAATCTTTGGTTAACGCTGGTTTAGCCAGAAGAGCTTTGGTTCAATTTTCATATGCCATTGGTGTTGCGGAACCATTATCCATTTACGTTGATACTTATGGTACTTCTAAATACACTTCTGATCAATTGGTTGAAATCATTAAAGCTAACTTTGACTTGAGACCAGGTGTTATTGTTAAAGAATTAGATTTAGCTAGACCAATTTACTTCAAGACTGCTTCTTACGGTCATTTCACCAACCAAGAAAACCCTTGGGAACAACCAAAAAAATTGAAATTCTAGATTAATCTAGGATATTCATTCTTGGTAGGTTTTATTATTTTATTGCTCCCCCCCAACCAACCAACCAACTTTCTACGACTTTAATGACGCTCAACTCGTTATAATAACTACATGTTTCAATATTCATCCATTTTTTTTATTTCAGTAATTCTTCTTATACATTATACTATAGTATATAGAGTTTTTTTTTACATATGGGTTCCTCAACGGATAGGTTTTAATAAATAAAATATAAATTATTTTAGAAAATTACAGTTTGATGTAAAGATAGATGGTTTTCGAAATCAATCATATATGTATATGTATAAAAGTCTAGACAAAAAAAACTATTCTTTATAATCTATAGGTGTATTTGAATTTTCATGGTTCAAAGGATTGAAATATTTGAAATAACAAACAACAGCAAATCCTATTCCAATCGAACTACCAAAGGCAACATCAAAGAAATGATGACGATAATCTTGAGTTCTACTCAATCCAATATAAGCAGCAACTAGTACGGGCAACCCAGCAATAATAAAGTACCCGACCCTATTACGTTTCACTAATTTGAATTGACCAATTAACCAAAATGACAAATATAACAACCCAGAGAAAGCCATTGATGAATGACCCGAGGGAGTTGATTTCATTCCATCAGATAAATACATGGGTCCCAAGGGAGCAGTACATACTTCGACCCCAACTAGTTTATCAATTGGAGTTCCTTGTTTGGGGCCACATCGTTCCAAAAAGTCCGGTCTTGGATTACTGATCCAACATTTCAATACATCAGTCAATACAGAAGTTATAGATACACTTAACCATAGTCCTAAATTAGCAACTTGTAAATTATGCATTTTTTCAAATTGAGATTCTCCAAGACACATTGAAATCAAACATATTATTATGGTTGGGATGATCACTGCATACAAGTATAATTGGTTATCGGTGACACGTTCTTGATGAGCAAAAGGATGAGAAATGGTGGGATCATTAATTGAAAATTGACGTTGGAATGGTTCTGCAACTTCTGTAACTTTGAAAAAAACAACAACTAATATAATTACTAGTATCCAATCAGGAATAAATTTTTTGAATCGAGGGGAATTGAAATATACTTGCAGCATTTTTCAGGGTGTGGGTAAGGTAAGATATGAGATGAGAATAGATAGCGGAAGTCCAAAAATAAAAAAAATTATGTAGCTGTCTTTTTTTTGTTGTTGACAGATCGGACTGCTGTTTCTTTTTTGTTGTTCGGAAATCAAGCCCACGCGTCCCCGAGTCTCAAATACAGGAACAAATGGATTTATAAAGGTAGCACGTGCCCAATCAACCACACCTCCCACTTATCTGTTGTGATTAGAACTTGGTGGGTCGGTATAGACGAACTAATAGTTCAATGATAAAATGATTTGTCATAACAACAACAACAACAACAATATAATAAATATAATATTAAATATAAATAAAGGTGATAATAATAATACAGTTAATGATAAGGGTAAAAACTTATCTAGTAAAACAACAAAGGTTCTATAAAGGTATATTTATAGTAGGCCATGAATCTAATGGAAAGTAAATTTCTTAGTAGACGATAATAAATAATAACAATGAGCCATTAATAGTATGGGTAAATTAATATGTGCTTAATAAGTAAATAATAAAAACATTAAACTCCAGAACATTCTCAAATTAGGAATGAGTATTGAGTATTCAGTAATTCAATGTGCATGAAAACAATTAGTAAGAGTAACAATCCACTTTGTGTTCTTAGTTAGTATGTTTATCATTCAAAGCAAGTTGTGCATTACCATGATTAACAACAGGAGCATCCAAATTATAAATCATTGAGAGAAAAAAGTATGACAAAAAGAATTTGGAGCATCCAAATTATAAATCATTGACATAAAAAAGTATGACAAAAAGAATTTGGAGCATCCAAATTTCAATCATTGAGAGAAAAAAGTATGACAAAAACAATTTGGAGCATCCAAATTTCAATCATTGACATAAAAAAGTATGACACAAACAAATTTGGAGCATCCAAATTATAAATCATCGAGATAAAAAAGTATGACAAAAACAATTTGGAGCATCCAAATTTCAATCATTGACATAAAAAAGTATGACACAAACAAATTTGGAGCATCCAAATTATAAATCATGGAGAGAAAAAAGTATTACAAAAAGAATTTGGAGCATCCAAATTATAAATCATTGACATAAAAAAGTATGACAAAAACAATTTGGAGCATCCAAATTTCAATCATCGAGATAAAAAAGTATGACAAAAAGAATTTGGAGCATCCAAATTATAAATCATGGAGATAAAAAAGTATGACAAAAAGAATTTGGAGCATCCAAATAATAATCATCGAGATAAAAAAGTATGACAAAAAGAATTTGGAGCATCCAAATAATAATCATCTGTTGTGATTCTCACTAATCGAATTCAAGACTAAATTAAGTGTTTTATTGATTGATTTTATTCTGATTGATTTTATTATGATTGTGTTTTCTTGATTCTGTTTGCCGGATATGACCTGGTATTTAACTTCTAATTGTGTTCTGTGTTTCAGCCAACTAGATGCTCTGTATTACTTCGTCAACACGCACAGAATAGTTGGAAACACTATAAATTGAGAGGGATTTTCCCTAATTGTGATTGAATATTGTTTTTGTTCTTTTGAACTAATTGATTATCTATTATTGATTTACTTACTTACTGTTTTAATGATTACTGTTTCTACCTATTGAATACTCATTTTTATTATATTAATATAAATTAAACTATATTGTTGTTATTGTTATAATTTATCATTAATCATACTACCGTGTACACTACTGTATCAAGCTCTAAAACTAACAAAGTAGATTTTTCAATGGCACAAGAGAGAACATCCTCTGAAGTCTTTTGATATTTGATATTTGCACAACAACCCGAAAACCAAACTTGATATCTGAGTTCAACTCATGAATTAAAAAACGTGTGCCCCCATTGAAAACTATAAGCAAATGGACCAAAGAGATCATAGCTGGGGCAAGTTCTTATGACTCGCAAACACCAGTCTTTACTACTGACCCTTGTGCCCCAAAAATTGCTAGATTCACCACATTGGTTGTGAAAACCCGGGAGCTACGGTACTGGAATTAATCTTCGTTCTAAGATCTTAGACTCGTAGCTAGTTTCTTAAATAGAAGTAATATCTCATCTCGAAGATCAATGATATATCGGTTCTCCGAGAGGTATATAAAAAAAGCTAAAAAGAGACTTAATATGACAGATCCGACTACACAAACTCTGCATTTCGTAATGCAATCAATGAAATGATATTACGAAGGTCCATAATTTCTGAAAAAGCCAACTCGAATTCGTTCATCCAAAGTAATTGTTTTTCTAGCCGTAGATATGTAAGTCTAAAACCGTTAAATTATTGTACAATTTTCAAAGCAAAATTTTTGCGGCCAATCGGAAAAAATTGCGAAAAAAAAATATAAAAATGTCAACTCGGCTATAAAGTGCAAATCAAAATTTAACTACTAACCATGGAATAACCTTCGAGGCATTCAATGAACCGAAAACATCAATTACAGAACCGTTGAACAATTTTTTTCTTAAAATTCCAAATTGGGAAAAGACGCACAAGACTTTAAAAATTGAAGTAGTAGGCAGTTTAATAAGAAAAATTCAAAATTGCAACCATAAAAAACGTTTTTCATTAAAGTTTGAAAAATTTTTGTAATACTGTCTGAACTTTGTGTGTCACTTTATTATTGTTTTTTTTTTTTAGCCAGGCGGTTTTTTTCATGCAAGATGTTTTGTGATTTTGGTTATCCGCATGTCGATTACGCAGGCAGACAAACAGCTTTGCGTTAAATCCAAGGAAGAAGACAACGTGGGCTTCCCTTTCGCATCGATGGACACGGCCATGCTAAATTCTAGATCGAGTTGTGTGTGTTCCCTCCGCCTCATCGCACATGTCCGACTTCCCTTTTTTTTTAAATAGATTTTTTCAACCTTCGGTTCGGGATCAATTATATTTTGAGCTTTGGTATAATTGACGACTATTTATTTTTGCCCAGTATATTCTGTCATAACTTTAATAGAATAGCCAAGTGATTCTATTATTGTTTGTCCTATTGTAACTTATTCGAATTTTTTTTTTTTTCTTGGGACTTGGATTTCAGTATTGTTTGGAAATTAACACTCGTGTGAAAGTTAAACCAATTGGTTACCACCACCCATGGCTTTTTTGTTTGAAAAATATCTTACAAAGCCCTACTAATAAACGATATTGTTCTTTGTCTTTTTTTTTTTTGACAAATGCCGTAGCATTGAAATAACCGTTGACATTTGTAGTTTTGTAAAAATCACACATCGTGCAAGAAAATACAATTTTATTCTAACTTCGGCTGTAAATTCTTCAATTGGTTAGGTAACCTGGTGGAAAAAAAACAGAGGTAGAACAAAAGAAAAGGCAGATACTCTAGATATTGAACGGAATTCTACCTAATTCATACGGCGAATTGGATATTAGTGCATCCTCAATTCTTTAGTTACGAATGGGAAAACTCGTCAGGAAATGAATGATGCAAGTAATATTCCAGAACAAGGAATCTTACGCGAATACACTGAACAACTAGATCAACTTGAGACCACGAGACCCAATAATGAAAATTAAAAATGAGCCCATGTGTTTCCTGTATAGTTATTTTTTTTTTTTGCAGTAATTTAAAATGTTTGTGTCGCCCGATTAATACAGGGATCATTAGTTAACAATAGAGAAAGAAAATAGAAAGTATCAATTGCGGAGTATACCCCCACCGCCTTTAGAGATGATAGCGTGGGACCAATGAATGATCTAAAGAAAACTGTAAGATAGAGTTAAACAAAGGATAAATCGGCAAAAAACAAAAAATAGAAACTTGAAATTTCCAAGAGGAAGAAGAAAAAGTAGAGAAATAACAAGTAAGCAAAGAAACTTTATGGAATACAAGATCCCTGTTGTAAGTACACCGGAAGGGAAAGCCTATAATAAAAAGCAAGAAAAAGAGAGAGATGAGAGCACGTTTTCCATGATTTCCCACTAAAAAAAATGAAAATGAAAATTTTAATTTTAATTTTAGAATTTTATGTATTTGCCGTGTGCATTTTTCTTGTCACTTTGGAGCACTGGCACTAATAATAATACATAGTTACGGTAAATCATACATATCGCTCCCTTATTTCTGTGCTGCGCTGGCTGAGAGAGAGAGAGATAATTGAGACGTAAAAAAAGAAAGAAAGGAAAACCAAAAAAATAAAGAACAGGGGACACGTGGGGATCTTTACACAAAATACTGTCATGCAAGTTGTCGTATTGTTTCTGCAGCATGGGATGTCCCAAAACCTCAAACAACAAAATATATTTGAATCTTTTGTCAACCTGAGCCTAAAAGTCTGCATCGATTCGGTGGGAGTATTCAATTCTATTCAATATAATTCAAATTGGATGCAAAATAAGAAAATAAATAAGGTAATGGTAACATCAAGAAAATATTTGAATGTCCCCCTAAGTCAAGAAAAAAATAAATGTTTTGAAGGGGATCCCAAGATAAAATCTCACTGTAACCGATGGAATCCAAGAAATTTGAAGTAAAAAATAGAATATATAGTAGATGTAACTGACAGAAAATAATGTTAACGAAGACACCGCAGAAGTCTTGGAAAGCTTGTTGGATGACAGGGTAGGTCTAACGAGTTCAATGAAACCACAATTATATGTACTATTACAACGTTACCTGGATCATGGGTTCAGTTGGGCTCTTGATTCTTGCTATGTCAAAGAGAATGTCGTATATTATACTTTCTTTGTCCAATGCTACACTTTTCGTTTAGTTATAGTTAATTGTAGTCACTCTACGGCGATATTAAATACACAATGTTTAGTTTGTCTTACTTCCAACAAATGGAATTGCAAATCGACAGCGGGCTTTAGCGGGAAAGTTCAGGCGGGCAGCTTAAAAAGAAATGCAACCCAATTGAATTTAAATCGACATTGGGTATAGTTAGATCATAGGACTATATATGTAAAACTGATATTTTTTTCATCATCATCTGGTTAATAAACTTTAAACTTTTCAAACCTTAAAATCAAGTTTGACTGGGAACATAACCTTCTTTTTCTACATTTTAGTAATTCTTCATTCTAACATTTATTCATTGTCATTGGCAAAGCAATATCCCCTCCAATAAAACCAAATAAATACCCGGTATTGTTTAATTAGCCTTCCATTTGTATTTAACGATTCAGACGAATAATGCTTTGCAACAAGAACTAAAAAAAAAAAAATAAGAAAAAGGTAAAACAAGTTTACGGCTGTCAAAATGAACTCTACTCCTCATTTATATCTCCAAGTTCATATTGCCAGACTAGTTTCATGTTAATCTCATTCTACTCTCGTTAAAAATATAAACACGGTGATGGTAACAGCAAACCCATCACAAATGCAAACTCGACGCAATCCCATTTGCAACCAAGTAGGTGTGGTTGTGATTGTTGAGTCAATTAATTTGATCAATATATCGTACGGCCATGAAAAAGTCTTTTGTTCTTATATTGGATCGGACAAAGCAGAAAGTCAGAATATAAAAAAGAAAAGAAAAGAGGTTATTTTGTAGAATAAATGCCCTTTGGTATAAAAACAATAAAATGGAATATATATACACACATGGGCTCTATTCCGCTGGTTTGAAAACGTTGTTGTTTTTAGTTTCTTTACTACTTCTGTTTAACCTTAAATTTCTAAAGTACTTTGTCTCTGTTCATTTGTGTTTTTAAGTTAGTGCCCCCATCCAGGATGTTCTTCTTCTTCTCCTCTTCAATGAGATTGGACAGAGATAGTTTTCGAAATGAGAATTGATGTTACTATCAACTGAACCCCGTATCTGAAGGAATAGAATAGATAGTGGTACATATACGTGAGAAAAATAAGCCCAAGGTTCAAACTTTTTTTTCGGTATGTTTAAGTAAGAGTGCATATTTAACTAACTACTTCAGGTTAATACTGAATTTAGTACAATAATGATGTTACACAAAACAACAATTAATTATTTTTTACACTTTGTTAGCAGAAGAAGAAAAAAATAATATATGTTACACAAAAGTGCATCAAATTGAATTAATGAATTTTTGTGATAATTGAGTAATATACCTTATCCCATTCTTACTACTATACATGAACAATACTAATATTCAAATCAATTTTTTTTCATTTCTATCTAATACCTATACAACCAAAAATTTATATAAATATTTGGCAAGATCCTCCCTATACCTCAATTTTTTGTTCCAATTCTTTCCCTTCCTTCTTTTCCTTTTCCTTTCGTTCCCTCTTTATTGAAGCCTTTAGAATTCTGCATCCCCCCTTACTACCCTTCTACGTATTTCAATCATTACAACTCATCCCCCCTCACTCAATTACATAATACGAAATGGTTGCTGAAATTCAAGCTCACGAAGTCTCCCAATCTGGTGGTAAGACCGCCTTCAAAGATTACTTGGGTAAATTCGCCGATGTCGAAGACCCTTTGGAAAGAAGAAGATTAGCTTTAGAAGAAATTGATAAAGCCGGATTTGGTTGGACCCAAATCAAAATGATTATGATTGCTGGTGTTGGTTTCATGACTGATTCTTATGATATCTTTGCCATTAACTTGTCTACCAATATGTTGCAATACGTCTACTGGAATGGTACCATCCCAGATTCTACTATGACTTTGATTAAAGTTTCTACTTCCGTTGGTACCGTCATTGGTCAACTTAGTTTTGGTGCCATTGCTGATAAGGTTGGTCGTAAAAAGATTTACGGTTTGGAATTAATTATTATGATCTTTGCTACTATTTTCCAATGTACTATTGGTCAATCTCCAGCTATCAATTTTGTTGCCATTTTTGCCACGATAAGAATTTTAATGGGTATTGGTATTGGTGGTGATTATCCATTGTCTTCTATTATCTCATCTGAATTCTCTACCACCAAGTGGAGAGGTGCTATTATGGCTGCTGTCTTCTCAAATCAAGGTCTTGGTCAAATTTTGGCTGGTATCGTTGCCATGATTTGTGTTGCCGGTTACAAAGATGAATTGATTGTTGCTAAAAAGGGTACTGAATGTGTCGGTAAATGTAGAAAAGCCGCTGATCAAATGTGGAGAATTATTGTTGGTTTTGGTTGTGTTCCAGGTTGTGTTGCCTTGTACTATAGATTAACCATTGCTGAATCTCCAAGATATGCCCTTGATGTCAATGAACATGGTGATCTTACTAAGGTTGCTGATGCTGAAGCTGCCATTGACGTTCATGCTCAAGAAATTTCTCCACCAGAAGCCTCCTTCAAAGATTTCGTCCATCATTTCGGTCAATGGAAATACGGTAAAATCTTATTGGGAACTGCCGGTTCTTGGTTCATGTTGGATGTTGCTTACTATGGTTTAGGTTTGAACACTACCGTGATTTTGCAAGCTATTGGTTACGCCAAGAATGACAATGTTTACGAAAAATTGTACAATTCTGCTGCTGGTAATTTGATTTTAGTTTGTGCTGGTTCTTTACCAGGTTACTGGTTCAGTGCTGCTACTATTGACACTATTGGTAGAAAACCTGTTCAATTAGGTGGTTTCATCTTGTTGACTATTATCTTGTGTATTATGGGTTTCGCTTACAACAAACTTGGTGAAAAAGGTTTATTGGCTTTATTCGTCCTTGCTCAATTCTTCCAAAATTTCGGTCCAAATACTACCACTTTTATTGTTCCAGGTGAATGTTTCCCAACCAGATACAGATCTACTGCTCACGGTATGTCTGCTGCTTCCGGTAAAGTTGGTGCCATCATTGCTCAAACTTGTCTTGGTACTTTAGTTAACCATGGTTGTGATAAAAACCACAAGAGTTGTTTCTTACCTCATGTTTTGGAAATTTTCGCTTTATTCATGTTGATTGGTATTTTCACCACTTTATTGATTCCAGAAACTAAGAGAAAGACTTTAGAAGAAATTTCAGAACAATATCACGATGAAATCGACACTACTAAATTGGGTAGAGATAGATTTGCTACTCAAGAAGAACCATATGATTCTGAAGAAGTGAAAAACTAATAAACCACTGATTTTTTTAATTCGTACTTTTTAATTATATATTATTTTTTTGTTGTTATTATTCATGTTTGATTTATTTATTAATTTAATTTAAGTAGAGATTTAGTTCATATAAAAACAACTATTCGGTAAAAAAAAAAGCAAAACAAATGTAATGTATAAATGGTTAGATACTTGGTAAAATAAGGTGACCACGCGCGCAAATGCACGGACGGAACAGCGGCTTAGGAAAACAAGATCTACCCGAACGCAGATAAAAAACGTGGGGGTGGGGGCGGCGCGCTCGTAGTCGTTAGCCGGTGTTCCCATCTTTATCACCGCCTTGCACTTGTTAACAACCCCAGGTTATACAAACTACGAAAAATTAGCCGCAAGAGTCATCAGTTCTTGGCAAATATCATTTATTGGAACAACCAATACGAAGCCATTACTAATTCCAATACTTTGTTTAGTAAGAAAAGCAGGGGGCTGTAAATTTATCTATCTTGATGTATCTATAGTTAGCTTCTTCCTTGTTCACGTGTTGTCTTCCTTGAAATCCGTATGCGCCTTTTTATCCAGCCGTGTATTGTTTGGTTACAAACCATTATACAGCACTTTCAGAAAGTTAAATTTTTTAGTATTTTAAAACCAATTTCAGTGATTTAACCTTTCAAGATACTTGGTTGGTGGGATTGTGCTTCAGACATAACCAAGTTCACTTTTGGTAGACTTCTGTTAAGTCACTCTTGAAATCAAGGCCTTGCAGCTTCTCTTTTTCTGTAGATAGAAAGTTGAAACCCTTTCCAAAGAGTAACTAAATACAGACTCCTTTTTGGAACGTAAGATTTTATCTATTAGTATATTTTGTGGGTGCAAATTTACAGCAATTCTTTTTTCGCCAACCTGACCACATTCACTACAAACTTTTGACATTAATGGAGCTACGAATTTTAAATCATTCTGGTTGGTTCTCTACTCCAATTCCTAATTTTCTCTTAATACTATGAATAAAAACCATTGATATGAGGGCTCAATATTAGTTAATTTTGTTATTTCTTACAATTCTTCTTGAATTTCCCTGCAGTAGTAATTGTTCGCTGGAAGTGGATTGCTTGTTCAAGAGAATTTGATTTTCCAGTAGCCCTAACATCCTTAATATTTTCTCCTTGTTGTGCAACAACTTCACTTGCCTCATTGAGTGTTGCAGCAACTTTTTTCATTTTGCTTGTGTTGCTAATTATCTGGTTTTCTTTTCAAATGGAGGTCCATATGATTTAGTAGAATTGTATCCTGTTTTGATTTGTTTATCAACTGTATCTTTCCAATCATAAAATTCAGCAAGAAAGTTAGGGTTACAGTCGAAGAAACTCCAGCGAACAATTACCACTGCAGGAAATTTCATTCTTGATTATTGAGTAAGGGACATACATTGAATTTTTGTTGTTCCGGGGAGTATTGGCATGTTGTTGTAATAAAAACTTTCTATTTCCGTTATTCAGTTTTGACTGGTTATTTTTATATTATTATATGCAGTCCAGTTTATTGGACAGCAATACATATTTAGTTGGACGTTGTCCATATTTTTATATACTTTTTATATGTCTTTCTTTTATCTATCTTATTATTATTTTATTATCTATTCTTTTAATTACTAGTTTTCAACTATAATTATCCTGATACTATATCTCATATACATAACGGCTAATAGACTAGTCATTTATAATAGACTTAAGATCACAGAAAATTAATTTTCTAAGGTCAACCGCAATTTTTGTGGAGGACTCATTCAGTCCTTTTCTAATGGGAAATAGCGGATGCAACCAAGCATCATCTGGAGCCGGAATAAGTACGCCAGCTTTAACCTTCTTGCCATTATCAATTTTCAATAATTCATACAACGGAGACGTGTATTTGGAAATATCCGGAATAAAAATTCTAAAGTGATTGCTGAAATTCACAAATGATCTAATTTCAGTCGTAGTCTTAGGTATTTGCCAATTTTGGATAGCTGAAATTTTGTCAGGCTGTGGTGAAATTAAATTATGTTGAATAACATATCCCAAGAAATTTATTTTTCTTTGTACAAGTTTCATTTTCATAAAATTTAATTGGAGTTGGTGGTGGTTCGAGATTTATCATGGCAAGAAGGTTAAAATCACTTATACACCACAAACCATTGAAGCATTTGAATTGTTGAAGAAATTAACTCTTAACATTTTCACCAATAACAGGAGTAATTGAAAATAAACGTAGCTGGTTTGCAACATTATCTAATTCAAGGTTACTTCCTTTAGCTAAAGCAATAACAACATCAAGATAACTAAGAGAATTTCCATTGATTGGGTGTTCGTGTTGAGCACATAATGGAATTAAATAATCACCGTGAAGATATTCAGCGGCAGCAGATCCCCAGGACAGGACAGGAACATTGTTGGAAGTAAGCATTGCCTGGATTTGCTGAAAGCGAAACAACTTGTCTTGCACTCTAGAATCAATAATCTCATAGTTTGAGTTATAATTAGGAGGCTTTCCAGTTTGAGGACCAGTAGCAGGATCAAAAATGGTTACCCATGACATGTGAGCCAAAATAGCTTTAGCAAGATTCGTATCGACCTTTGGATTGTTCAATACCTCAGCTAATGGATATTGGATTCTTGGTTTGGTTGAAAAATAATTAGTATTATCACCAACTGAGTTTTGAGAATTCAGAACTTGATTACGCAAGTTTGTAAATTGAGCTTCAAGTGAAGCAATTCTAACCTTAGCATCAGCTAATTCCTTTTCATCAGCAGCTACTGCGGTTTCAACTTGGTTAAATTCGTTACTAACATTATTGAATAAATTATCATGTTGTTGTTGTTTTTGATTAACTCGTTGTAAGTTAGCGTCAACATCTGATTGGTGTTGATTCAAATTATTGATAGAATCATCATTTTTGTCGAAGTGCTTTTGATCATCTCTGTTGACTTGATTGAGCTGAGTGTAAAGATCAGCAAACGATTTTCCAACTTTTTCATCCCTGGTTTTGTTTAAATATTGTTCAAATTGTCCTAAACGGGTCATTAATTGGGTTTCAAACATTTTGGAAATTTGTTGCAACAAAACAGCATTTGGATCATTTGGATTGATGACAGAAGAATCATCTTGTTGCAGATTACCAGTGTTAGATTGGTTTGGGACTTCTTGAGAAGGTTCTTGAGGTTCCAATTTTGGGGTGGGTTCTTGGGAATTTTTTTGGGAGGACATAGTGGAAGAAAAATTTTTTTATTTTATATTTTATGAATTATAACAAACAAGTAAACAATGGGAAATTATGAATTTAAGGTTTCTTTTGGTTTTTTTTTTATTGATTCAAGGTTTTAAATAAAGTTTAATTTGAATTGTGGTGAAAATGGTTGTTCTTTTATTGGAGCTGAAATCTTTTAATATAAGTGTTCAGAAAATTAATTTTCTGTGATCTTGTGTCTAATATAATGACTAGTCTATTAGTCGTTCTGAATAATGAGTAAATATATGTCGAGAATAATTATAGTTGAAAACTAGTAATTAAAAGAATAGATAATAAAATAATAATAAGATAGATAAAAGAAAGACATATAAAAAGTATATAAAAATATGGACGACGTCCAACTAAAAATGTATTGCTGTCCAATAAACTGGACTGAGTAGTAAATTTAGATCATTACCGTGTGTAATAATAACCTAAGTTAATAGAACATAATTATCTAATATGAAATAAGTGAAAGAATGATTGATTTCTATAAAACTATGAAATAAAACTATGTAGGATATCTTCTAGTATTTATGTGTTTTTCATATGTGTGTGAAATGTACACGTGATTTATGAAGAGAATACACGTGACAACAGACTGCATAGAATAATATAAAAATAACCAGTCAAAACTGAATAACGGAAATAGAGAGTTTTTATTTCAGAACATGCGAAAACTTCGCGGAACAACATTTTTTTGCATTGAGCAAAAGTACACTACTATATTTCTTTATTTTTTTATTCCTTAATTTACAGATCTGTATTTGTTTGATTTCCCAATTTACAGATTCGTTTCTTCTATACAATTCAAAATTTACATCGCAGTGAATGAGTTGATATGGTAACTATACTAATAAGATCAATCGGAGAAACTTTTATATGAGCAAAATATGTTGTTTCTTTACATGTTTTGTGAGTTCTTATAACATTTAAACATAGAGTTTACTTCTGAAACAGGAGAAACTTCTCAGTTCGCTTCCTGCAGTACTAGTTTCCGGAAGACAAAGAAAGAAGTTTTAAATTCAAATAAGCGGGCCATAATTGTACAATGTTAAAAATGGACCCTTTTGAATTATATAATGTTAAATATTAGATACAACTAAATATTTTGAGAAATGTTTATTTGTATGAAAATTATCTCTTGTTAAGAATATGTATTGTATTTTGAATATTTAAATCTGGAATGAGGAATCTTTCGGCTCGGAAAAAAACAGCTATAATGCCGAAAGCCGACTGTAATGAAAGTTGGGGCCAAACCCAATGATCAGTACTAAATCTAATATAAAATTAGCTTATAGGGTGTATTACAGAGCTATGGATCTCTGAGATTTTGTTTATAGTTATAGAACTGTGTGTGCTACACACAATATATTGGTACCAACATATTCACTTGAATATAATTTCTTTGACTACAAGGAACTACAAAATCTCCTGCTTAAAATTATCCAAACCAGTACATAATCACCGACAAAATACCTAATTTGTAACATAGTCTCTTCCATTGAAAGAATTTAGTCTTGCGAAAACTCGTCTTTATGCTCAGTCGATTGAACATCGCAAACTTTTAATCGTTCGTTATATAAAAGACTGACGTAATTTAGTGATTTCAATTCACTCAAATTACTATCTTTGAACTCTTTCAAAAATTTATTGTGAGTCAACGTCAAGGCTCTGAAACAAGGTGGAAAGATCAAGTTATTGAAAACTTTCAACGAGGTGTTGTTTAACCAAAGTTTTTCCAATTTGGAAGGCATATATGTGTTTTTAAAACCATTCTTGAATGTCACGTATGCTAGTGCCAACCTGGTTAAGTTTTGTGGTGGACACCATGTGTCAAACCAGAAATTGCCCCATATTTCTAGGTCTCGCAAGTTCTCTGGAAATTCAGTCCCGTCTAAACACATGTCTTTCTTTAAGCCACCGACCTGTGGTGCAAAGCCTCGGAACAAAAAACGATTTATGTAATAAAATTCGGTAAGTTTTGGTAACTTACCATCAATTACTTGCTGCTTGAATAAATCAAATGGAAAATTAGATTCTTTTAAAGAAAATTTCTCTAACTTTGAAAGTCTGTTCAAATCAGCATAGCATTCCAAATAATAACAAGCTAAATTCAATTCCCTTATATTTTGCGGTAATTGATAATCTGCAATATTCCGAACCAGAGCACATCTTAATTCCAAGGTCTCCAAATTGATCATTTTACTAAACAACAGTGAACCAACATGTTTGACATTTTCCACATATCTAAAGAATATTTTCAATACTTTCAAATTTTTCATATTACCAGACGATAAGTCACCTTGATTTTGATGGGCTAAAACATCCTCAATTTCATATATTGAGAGATTTTCAATACTAGGTGGCAAATATTGGAAGATTTCAATTCCTGTAGAGCCCACATCTAAATGCTTCAAATTTTGAAATTTTTCAAAATGAATAATCGGTATATCACAATGCAAATGCAAATATTCCAACGACTCGGGCAATGAATGGTATAGTTCAAACACATCTTGGTCCCACGGTGCAGTTTCACGGTTGGCAACTAAATGTAACTCTGTGATATTGAGTTTATCCCCTACACTTTTTAAAAAATCGATAACTTCCTCGACACCAAAGTCATCAATAAATCGTACTGCCTTAATATTCTTTAAAAACGACATATACTTAGCACAGAACCTCCACAACAAATTATCATATAACCACGGTTCAATCTCGTCGCTATCCTCAACTTTATTTTGAGTACTGTCATCATCAATGGGGAAAACTTTCAAATAAATACGCAACAGTGTTGGATACGTATTTATACCTTGGTAAAACTTCATCAATTCATCCATGCGTTGAAAATGTATATACCAATGATCATGGTAATCAGCATATTTCAACGAAGAGGTGAAAGTACCATCAAAGTAACCCAATGTAGCCTCTGTCTTGAGGATTCTTTGTAGTACCAATGGTGCCAATGGTTTTAGCTCTAAAAAAAGACGAAGGTGACAAGCTGGTAAATCTGACACAACAATTGAGATTATTTCAGATGGCAACTTTACTAAGTTGCTGAAAAGTGAATCAGTATCAATGAACATCTTGTAGTTATAGCTTGTCGATTCTGAACATGTAATATAGAAGTGGGGTTATTTTAGGGATTGCGTGGTAACTTTTTTTTTGATCAATTGAGTTGAGTTTTTTGCTGCAATTTCTAGTGCAGCACTAAATTAAGGCACGGTCACGTGCAAAGTTGTACATCTCCATTAACTACGGAAGTAAAAAGATTGGAATCCCAATATCACAAGGGTTCTACAAAAATTGATGGACTGTAAATTTTGGGCCAAGATGTGAATTCTATAAAAGATAATTGACTGCCATAGAAAATACTAGCGAAAATACGGACTCTATCAATCCCCATCTGCACCGATAAAGTCGTTTTTTTTACATTTTATAATCTCGTATTACGTTATATATTCCAAGAGTAATCACATCGGAGGTGGTGACTTTCACCAATACTGAGCTTCAGGAGCAAGCGGTTGAACGTCACACTCTTTCAATGCTTCATTATTCAGAAGATGAATACATTTTAGATCTTTTAATTCGTGTAAATTACTCCCCTTAAACTCTTTCAAAAGTTTATTACCTGATAAAAACAATGACTTAAAACAAGGGGGGAAAACCACGTTATTGAATCGTTCCAAAGAATTATTAAACAAACAAAGAGTTTCCAATTTGGAAGAGACAAATGAATTTCGAAAACCATTTTTGAATGTGACATCACCTAGTGCCAATATTGTCAAATTTTGTGGTGGTAACCAAGAGTCAAACCAAAATGGACCAGTCACACTTAAATCTTTTAAATTCTTGGGAAACACGGTCGTATCCAAACAATAATCATTGTCAAGATTCAACGGTACCCTTTCTTTATACCACGAATCGCTGGTGTAATGAAATGTGGATAAATTTAATAAATTCGCTACTATTTCTCTGTCATTGAATAAATCAAACGGAAAACTTGATCTCCTTATAACAAGATTTTCCAACATTGCAAGTCTATTCAAGTCGGAATAGAATATTATATGGCGGCATCCAGATAACGTCAATTGTTTTATGGATTGGGGTAATTGATAATCTGAGATATTGATAATACCAGGACAAGTCAATTTCAAGGTCTCCAAATTAAACATTTTGCTAAACAAAATTGTGCCAATATATCTAAAATCAGCATCGTTACAAAAGCACAAATTGAAAACTTTTAAATTCTGCAAATTAGGACCTATTACATCGGCGTCATATTCGTTGTCTGAAACGGCTCCAAGTCTTCCGATTGTAAGATCTTTAATGCTTGGTGGTAAAAATTCGAAAATCTCAAACTCTGTAAACCCGATACTTAAAGATTGCAAATTCAGGAGCTTTTCAAAATCAGTCATTGGTAATCGAAGATCCACTTTCAAATTCTCTATGGAATCTGGCAATAAATCAGTAAGTAGATCAATATTATCCCAAGTCTCACCGTGGGATTTTGAATAAATAAATAGTTCCTCGATATTGAGCTGTAATGCCTCATTCCGTAAAAACTCAATAATGTCTTCTGTATAATAGTAATCAACAACTCGTATTACTGTAATCTTCTTCAAAAAACTCATGTACTTTACACAAAATGGTCTCAACAAATCGCCATAATAAAGGTGCGTAAGTTCGGAACTATCAAGTTTCTTTGCCTCATTACCTAGTAAGTTCCTCAACCCAAGAGTCAACAGTGTGGGACAAGAATCAAATCTCTCATAAAACTCAATCAATGCATCCATGTTTTCAAAAAAAACATAGTCGCTAGGAGAATTGTTAAAATGGTTTAAAGGAGAACCCTCTTCAGGTCTGAAGTAAGACAAGTAAACTTCTTTCTTAATAATCTGAGGTAAGATAAATGGTACTAATGGCTTTAGTTCTAAAAACATTCGATAATAACATGATGGTATATGTGACACGATTATGGAAACAATCTCCGAACGCAACCCTAACAAAGAGGTAAAAAGTTCAACTGGTTCAACAAACATTTGCTAAGTATCATTGAATAAATAGTAGTCAAAGAATTCTCATTATGTTCTAAATATAAGGTGAGGTATTTATGAAAGTCTATTTCTTTTGAAACCTTTTTGAGGCTATTTTTGTTCATTGCACGTGTGACATCACATATTGGTGTTTGTTTGTTCTCGTAAATTCAAATCGAGCCCAAATTTTCACGTACAATTTGATATCATCCTATCAAATTCTAAATTTATACCCACAATACACTAAAAAGGTAATTTGGAGTGATATTTATATGAGAGTAACATGTCAGTTAATTACAGAAATTTCAGGATTTGATATGAGGCATGTTTTTCT
The DNA here is from genome assembly GCA_030557085.1 of Candida gigantensis. Taxonomy (NCBI): domain Eukaryota; kingdom Fungi; phylum Ascomycota; class Pichiomycetes; order Serinales; family Debaryomycetaceae; genus Candida; species Candida gigantensis. The sequence goes on from JAKTVG010000007.1 coordinate 86,169, forward strand.
CAAATGAGAAATTTCTGGATGCGCCGCACCCTGGGGTACTGGTTTCGAAATTCGAATAAGCAGATCAGCACAGTACAATATTGAAAATCTTGCCCTTTAAATTATATAATGTTTATTATTGCATTTAATTGAACACGTTGAGAGATGTTTGTATGAACTGAAAGTAGTATTTGATAACAATTTTTTTGTATAGTTGGGATGCATTGGTTACCTGGAATCACTAAACCATTCTTGGTGCCACACGCGTGATTTGACACGAGAATAAAAAAAAACCAGACGCGAAAAAAATGAATGGTGGTGCGCTGCGATATAAACAAAAGAAAGAAAGAGAAAAATTAACTTTGCTGTTGTTTTTCTTTTTACTATCAAACATATAACTGATTAATTCACCAATGGATTTGTTGGATGGCATTGAAGACTACTCAGCTAGTCAGTTTGAGAACAACCCTTTTAATCCAAATTCTCAAGAGAAGATCAATACAGATAAGACCAAAACCTATTCAGATAATGAGGATGAACAACCACAAAAATCCATTCTTGGATTTGACCTCAATATAAACGCGATATCCAAAGCTTTAAAAGACACTGAAAATGGAAATGGAAATTCTCCTGGTTTGAGTATCTTAGATAAAGTTAGAAACAGATTGATGGGAGGTGACACGTCAACCAGCAACAAGGAAGAACTGGAGGAAAATGACGCAACTCAAGTAATTAATGGCCCGATGCCAACTACGTTTCAGGTGTTACCGCAATTGGAGGTCGATGAAAGTGAATTCACCAATTATGAACCCACTCAAGTTATACAGGAATCTAAGCCAACCCAAAAGATTTCAACCTTGCCGGATTTAGAGAAAACCCAAATAATAGCCAAACCCAGCACTATGGAAAATTTATTTGTCTCAGATGACGATGATGATGATGAACAAGTAGATGCTCCAAAACCTTTATCGGAAGAAGAAAGAGAGGCTAAAATTGCTGCATTGGTAGAACAAAAACGTCTTGAAAGAATTGAGAAAGAAAGACAAGAGTTAGAGGTCGAATTAACCAGGGGTACAATTACTGATGAAGAAGAGGAATTAAATCAAGAAGCTAATGATACAGTAATTTCATCTCGTTTGAAGAATGATGGATTATCTACAAAAGAGTTAGAAAAAGCTCAAGAGTTTATAAATGTTCAGAAGAGACATGTTGATATTCGACCTGAATTTCAAAGAAAAGTGGTCTTCACTAAAGATAAATTGTTGTCAGCATTTTCTGATGATGAAGATGATGGACCTAATCAAGAATCAGTACCAGCAAGGCCCTCGTCACCTACAGTTGAAGAAATATTGAACTCTAGCCCATTTACATCACCAGTGAAGGAAGAACACGAAGAAAGTATCTTAGATTTATTTAAGAAACCTAAAGAAAAACCAAAGAATCCATTAGAAGTCTACACTGAAAAATTGAGACAACAACTTTCGAGTTCACCAATCACTGAGCAGCAAGAAACTAATAGAAAAACTTTGAGACATTTGATTAATTTGGATTCAGATTCAGATATTGAAATTGCATCTTCATCACCTTCCAAATATCATCTGTCAATTAATACCAACACCAATTCCAACTCAAAATTTTCTAATCATAGCAAGGATCTCGGCACTATTCCAGAACTTAGCAAAGAACAACGATTGTTAATCAAGCAAAAATTCTCGAAAAAGAAATTGCACAATTCTAAAAATGACAAATCCAAAGGTACAAACAATCAAAAAAATGGGTTTTTACAAATATTACATAAAAAGAATATTGATCAATTAAAATTGAACAAAATTAATAATCCTGATAATATGATAATGGAAGAATTTGAAAAGGATGAAGAAACAATGACTTCACTTTTGGAAAGAGAAATGGAAAGAGTTAGAAATGTGAGGAAAAAGGAAAAATTACAAGAAAGAGCAAAATTGGCATTGTTGGGTAAAGCATTGGGTGTTGAAGATGAAAATGATGATGATGAAGATTACGGTGAAGCTAATCCTGATGACGATATGGAATATTCTGATGTTCCTGAGAGTGACTTTGGCTCAGGTGATGGTAGTGGTGAAGATGAAGATGAAGAAGAAGAAAAAGAAGAACTGGAAGTTGAAAAGAGTAAACAGATTGAAATTAACATGAGAAGTGATGACAGTTATATGTTTGGCGGTGATGACGATAATGATACCATCAACCAAGAGTATAATACCATCACTACCTTGAATTCCAAGCAACATAACCCAGTTTTGAATGAAGTGTCATTTATGCAGAATGATGATGAACTTTTCAAAAACTTGGCTGCTCCTAAAACATTTAAAGATGAATCCTTTATTTCTACGCAAGGTGATGAATCAGAGTTACAGATTAAACTTCCACAATTTAAGGATCTCCCACCAGTGTTAACACAAACTCAAGTAGATACACAAGAAACTCAAAGAGATATAGCTCCTACTCAAGTTGATGAAACTCAAAAAATAGTTACCCAAACTCAAGCTGATGAAACTCAAAATATCCTTGTTCCAACTCAAATTATTAGACGTACAGATACATTTGTGATTGGGGAAAAAACTGATGAAGATGATGACGATGACGATGATGAGCTTGTCACTCCGGCACATGTTCGTCGTGGTCGTAAGTCAATTCGAAACAATAGAATCAAAGTTGAAGAAGAAGATGATCATGAAGAACTCAGCCAAGTGAAAGAAGAACAGGAAGAAGAAGAGGATGTGGATGTGAAAGAAGATCCAGAAGAGATAGAACGTCGAATCAAAGAGTATGAATTAAAAATACGTAAACGAGAATTAAAATTGCGTAAACGTAGGAAAGATATGGAAAGAAAGGGGATTAAAAACATAGTTGAAGGAGAAGCTGAAGAATCTGAAGATGAATGGAAAGGATTAGGTGGTATTGATGGAGAGATTTCCGATATTGCCAATTCAGAAGATGAGAAAATGATTGATAATGATTTCAATATTGATTTGAAAGATGATGATATTAGAAAGAAATTTATGGAAGATTATCAAATTAAAGATCAAAAAGAATTAGAGAAATTATTGGATGATATTAAAAATCATCGATTAATTAAAAGAGCAGGTGTTAATTCTAATTCATTAGATATTGAAATTAGTGATGAAGAAGATCAATTATTGGAAGCTTATAGAAAACAAAAATTTATTGAACAACAACAAAGATTATTACAAAATAAAAAATTATTTGAAATTTACAAAAATGAAAAGTCTAAAGCTTTTTTCAAATCTATTCAAGATCAAGTTGAAGTTATTAAAATTGACGATAGTGATAGTGATGATGATAGTGATATTCAAATTGTTGCTAATCCATTTAATAATTCCGGGAAAGATAATGTCAAAATCAAGGAAGAGATTAATGAGGATGAAGATTCATTAGAGAAAGAAGAACATGTTAAAAAGACGATTAAAATTGATGAATCATTTATTCGAAAGAAATTATCGTTTTTATACTCTACAAATGATGAAGATGATTATGAAAGAGTACAAAGAATTTCAAGAATTCAACATGGATATAATGATGATGATGAAGATATAGAGGATATCAAGGCATTAAAAACAAGGAGTATTAATAATTTAACTAATGGGAAATCAATCGTTGAATCTTCACAAAAACGAGATCTCGACACCGATGTGGATGAAGATGATGAATTTATGCCAGTTTTCAAAAAACCGTCAATTGTGAAATCATTCAAATCATTCCATGAACAACAAGGTATCGATATTAAAGAAGGTAAACATCATTTCTCAGGTGTCACTGTAAGTAAACAATATAAGGTTGTTTCTGGATCAAAGGCTTCAATTACATTCATGTCAAAATCAAGTAATAGAACAAGTTTGAATAGTAAAAAACCATTAACGAATTTGAAAGAACAAAGGATTCAAAGAACTATTGATCGGTCAAGACAACAAAGTAATAGGTTTTCTGATGATTCAGGATTTGAAGAAAAATAAGTAAATAAATAATTACCAATAAATAATTCATAAATAATACATTTTTATACACTATATAAAGAAGTATACTTTACTCTCGAGTTTTACAACCGAGATAGTAAACTACTGCCTCTTCTTTATTGTTTTTTTTTTTCATTTTTTCAATCTAATAAACTCGAAGATAATGCATCTTTCAAAGCTGAATGATCATACGATTTCATCAACACTGGATTCTTAAACACCGAACCATGTTTATCATGTCTTCCACCACCACCACCACCACCAGATGCGCTCATTCCAATGATCAACGACCCATCCGATCGGATTTGTGTCGGGACCCGTTTCAATTGAGTTTCATTGGGGATCAGTATTGGATTACTTTTTAATAATTTAGTTTTCTTCAAATCACGAATCTTTTGTGGTGTTGTTGATTCTTTCATTGGTGATGACGGTGGAGTTTGGGTTGGTTTAGAAAGGTAAAATTTCGTAAAGAATCCATCATGTAATGAAAATGATGATGATTGTTTATCTGCTGGTGATGATGATGATGAAGGTGGTTTGTTCATGTATGAATGTAAGATCGATGTTGCTGATGGTGGTGGTGGTGTGGTTGCTGCCATTGCATTGAAACTGTTCTGAAAGAATTGAGATTTTGATTTGTGTGGTTGTTGTGGTTGTGGATGTTGTTTGTTGTTGTTCATTATTGCAGATGCTTGAACATTCAACGTTGTGGTTGAGATCTTAGGATTACTCAATTGTTTCTCTATTGGATTATGAAATTTATATCGTTGAGTTTCTTCATGATTGATAGAATATGATGGAATCAAATGAGGGAATGCTTGTTTCAAATCTTTATTTAGATCTGTTCGTGATTTTCTCAAGAATCCATTGAAATTATCATAATCAAATAAATCATCATTGAAATCATCTTGATGTTGTTTCTCGGGTGAATAATATGAAAAATCAGAAACAATTGAAATAGCATCATAATTATCATCATTAATATTACTCCTTCGTGATTTTGGAGTTGGTGATCTGGAGTATATTTCATTGAAGAAAATGTTATCATCATCATCTTCTTCTTCTTCTTCATGCCCGTCATGTCTATGCTTAGTACCAGGTAAGTGGCTAACACTGATAAAATGCTTCAATCGATTCAACCGTAGTATATCCTCATCACAATCCAACTCATTAAGGAAATTATCAGCATCAGAAATCGAATAGTCTTTGGTAGATATAGTGGGCAAAGAATTCGATCTACCTCTAGTAACCACTTTTACATCTTGATCATGATCAGGGGTTGAGAATTCTCCATGATATTCTTTGATTTGTACCGGTAGATCTGTTGTGTTCATGATTGGAGAATCCAAAGTTTCATATGATTGAGAAACACTATTTCGCATATTTGAAATTTCTTCTGATTCTCCAGTTGTATTATGTTCAGCGGAAGACGTGGAAGAAGAATTGGATGTTGTCGTTGTCGTCGTTATTGTGGTGGCTGCCGGTGAATCTGCGTAAGCTATTGGGTTAATATTATATATGCTGGATAATCGATAACGAGATTTCTTTTTCGATAATGCTTGACTTGCAGATGTTGCACACCTCATTGGTTTCAATTTCAAATTTGATATAGATATCATCTTTTTAAGATCAGGTGGACTTGAATGGTCATAAAAAATTGCATCATCTTGTTTTGGTGCTAGTGGTGTGTTTGCTCCTTCCTCTTGTTGTGATGGTTGCCTTTGCGGTAGTATCTCACTATCATTATGTACGGGTGCCGGTACCGTGTTCTCACTTTGTTGCGGCCTTATATATTTGTCATTATCCAGCAAATTCTTTAATAAGTGTAAATATTCTTCCGTTAGATGTTCAAATGATTGTTGACTAGTTCTAGAATCCTTATTATTTAACGATAAATTAGATTCCAAATAAAATGCCTTTTCATGTAAGTTTTTGAATTGAGTTATATTTTCATTATTATTATTTATCAACATTCGAATATCATCTATAGAGTCATCAAATTGGGTGACATTTTGATTTAGCAAAGCAATTGTTTGAATCAAATCATTTGAATCGGAAACTATGTTGGTTAACTTGGTTGTTCGTCGCTCTATCTCATTGACATATGAGAATATATGATCTAGACGTGAGGCCATGCGTTATGTGATGCGATGTATGTCTAATTTTTGCGGTGATGATGATGATGATGATGACTTTTGGCTTAGTGTTGGTTGTGTAGTAAACACACTTGTACAATTGTAAAGAAGAAGAATTAAGTTGTGAGTGTGTGTGTGAACTTTAAAATTGTGGATGGCGGATCTTGTAGTTGGGTATATATGTAAAAAGTATCAATTTTCTTTTTGACGTGAATATTTTCCAAGGTGAAATAGTGAGTTAGTATTATAGTGATGCAGCTATTTAAAATTCGATGTTATTGAATTGAATCAGATAGGTTAGGATAGTATCGATGGGCTAAGAAACTGTGTAATAATCGCAGAGGACAAAAACGGCCAGTGCAAAGATAATACACCCCCCATCGTCCCAATCAGGAAATGCCATATCCTAATTCAACCAAGTGCGACATTGTTTAGTGCACGCACCACAGAACAATAAGAAAACCGCTGCTACAGAGAAGAAAAGTTTTTTACTACTGCCCTGCTGCCATCTCTCGTATTTTACTGCCGCGCGACATTGTCCACCCATATTAAATCTTGTTTTCCTCCCAATTTATCTGCGTGTTACATTACAACCTATATAGTATTAGTTGTATTATTAGTTATGTGTGTGTTTTCACAACCACTACTCAAGCTATTTTATTTATTTATTTATTGACCTACGCTAAACCTTAAAACCCTACTGTTGTATTATATATTGACTGCTTAAGAAAATACCAAAACTACGCGACGCAATAGAAATATAAATATAAACATCAATACAACTAAAACTATATTTAGCAAAAACGCCCTTTATAACCAAAAGAGTTTCGAGATATATAACCATTTAATGTTTGGATTTCTTACGGTCTTGTGACTCTTCGTCTTCATCTTCGTCATCCGAGGATGATCTTTTCTTCTTTTTCTTGTCTTTCTTTTCCTTCTTTTCTTTCTTAGATTTCTTTTCCTTCTTTAAAAGTTTATTTTCATATTCTTCTTCTTCAGGAGCTTCAAAATCTTTAGCCCTTTCTTGTCTCTTTGTCTCACTAACTTCTTCTTGTTTAGTACGCTTTTCTTGTAATTTCTTCAATTCTTTTTCCTTTTTACCTAAGAAATATTCACCACTCTCAATTTGCAAATCAACTTTTCTAGGTTGTTGAGCAGGTGGGAATGGAGTGTACACTCTCTTTTCAGTTTTCTTCTTACTGCTCTTCTTTCTTGCAACATTTCTCTTCTTGAAACTAGGTAAAAATCTTGACCAATCTTCTTCAGCTAATGCAGGGTTCTTACTCAATTCTTGTTTAATCATTAATTCTTTAATATAATAAATTGGATGGATATTTTTCATACAATCTTCAACCACTCTTCTCACTTCTTTCAACCCTTTGAATGGACCCATGGCACTGACTGTATTACCTTGTACCAAAATATAACATTTAGTTAATAATTCCAATGCTTTTAATGTGTTACCATTTGGCCCCACTAATCTTTGTCTTCTTTTAATAAATCTATCCTTATTAGCAACATAATTACCAATCTTAATAACATCACAAGCAATATCATCTTGTAATATCTTGACGGCTTGAGGGAAAGGAACCGATCTAGCTAATAATTTAATCAAATCTCTAGCTTTAATAATCATTGCAGGATCAAATGTTTTGGTAGTAGTCTTAACAGTCATTGAACCTTCAACTAAATTTAATTCACATTTAATGAAATGTTTCTCTAATGCCTTCGTTACATCACTCCATATACTTCTTAAATATTGTTCACGATATTTGGGAAATAACGTCATAAATGATGATTCTTCAGTGAAATGTAGTCCTGAGACATTATGTTCTGGTTTAAATTCATCAAGTGCCCATTTATCTATATCGGGGGTATCCCATGGTTTATCACGATTATGAGTAGATGGCATGGTTTGGTATTGATATTGGTATTGATTTGAGATGCGATGAGATTAACAAACTCCTCTAACGAAAAAAAAAATTTTTCTGTACAGTTTTGGTTTGGTTCTATTTTTTTTCTTTGCCTTGCGCTTTTGATAGGTACGAAAAGATGATCATCTCAAAGAATACATCAAATTGATCAATACTGATTTCTTTTCATACCCCTTCACCCTATATACAAATTCAACCATGGTGCTTAAAACAGATAGTAAATCTAGAATATCGAATAATAAAATCAGTAAATCAAAGATAACCAAGAAATCAACAAAAAACTCCAATGCTTCTTCCAAAACAAAATCAAAATCACAATCAAAATCAACAAAGATAAAAATAGACAAGTTAAATAATGATATCTCACAATTTACAGAAGTACAAGGATTATTAGCTCAAAATGAACCTACTAATAAGAAGAAAATAAAAGCTTTGGACTCCATAAAAGAAGATTTGAAAAAAGATGAAGAGTTGAAACAAAAGAATGAATCTGCTGAAAAAGATTTAAGCAAACAATTAGAATTATTGACTGAGATGGGCTTGTGAATGGAAAGGGGAGGGATACATATTGTTAAAGCTGGTCTTTTTAGAAGTTGTGTGGTTGTTTGTTCATAGTTACTTGCGTAAATAGTTAATTTATGATACTGTAATATAATTTAGACAAGGTTTCAAAAGATAAAACAAAAGTGACCTTTGCTATAAATCACATTATTGTAGCTTGTTTCAGTGGTATGTGAACCAGTTTGAGTATATGTTTCAAGGTCACGAGACCAAATTATCACAGAATGTGTTGCAAGATTTTTTTTATCAACAAAGTGTTGCCAAAATTTCATGAAAAATATTTTGTGAATGGAACACATGAAGAAAAGATTAGAAATGCAAAGCAAACATCAAAAGACGCGTCTTAAAATACCAATTAGCAATTAGATGAACCCATCATGAGTTCGCTTGATGGAGTCTAGATTATAATAACCGGGAATTGTAACATAAGACAATTTTTGACCCAGGGGACACACCACACATGTGCGCACATGACATGAACATCTAAACTAAACTTGACTAACAAAGAGGCGGAAAGAATGATCTTCATATGGCGAGAAGATCTAACTTACAATACTATGCATTGTTTCATTACTGAATAAGAGAAGAATGCTACACTGCTCAACAAACAACAACAACAAACAAAGTTTTGTGGTCTGAGGGTTTTTTTTTACTTTTACCTTTTATTGGCAACGCACCCTCATTTACTCGATGGAGGTTCAAACAGTCTTGAACGGGATGAATCGGTTGTTATGAATGGTGGAGGACAACTACATCAAGAAGTGAGAGATACATGAATCATTGTTAATTATCAACTCAAATGATAAGACAATAACCAAGAAGAAAAGAAAACCCAGTTTGTCATATTTTTAGACTAATTTGATTATTGTGATACCCGTTGTTCCCAAAATGGAATAATTATTGAAAGGGGGAGAAATTACAGATCCTCCCTCTCTAGAAAACAAAACACGCTTGAAACTTTTTGCTTTCTTTTTTTTTTTTGTTGGAGGGCAAGCCAGTGAGTGAGTGAGTGACACGCGTTGTTGTTCTAATTTTATTTATTATGTATGGGTGGGTGTTTTTTTTTTGTCTGTGCGATTTGTCTGCAATTAATAGACGACGTTAAAATTAACACTCATACAATTTATTAACATACTGACACACAAAGAAAATTTTTTTTTTATTTATTTTTCTTATATTATTCAACCAGTCTGCTTTTATTTTCATTTTCGTTTTCTTCTTACATTTATATATTTATAAAGACCTTATACTACTATTCCTATTCAATCAACAACTACTGGTGTTTCCCCCCATCAATTGTCAACAATATAATTCTAGTCCCTAACATCAGAATTAAAAAGAACAACAAATACAATCACAGACAAATCAACTCAAAACAAAACAAAACAACACTTTAAACTTTATTCATTCACACATTCGTTCATTTATTCCTTCGTTCGTTGTTTTTTTTTCTTTTTTAGATTTTATTTTCATTTCATTTCAATACGTGTCTAATCGATTAGTAACATACCACCATGCCACATTCAAGACAACCATCCATATCGTCATCAATTATGTCGAATTCAAATCGTAACCACCCTCAAAAAATTGGGCCTTGGAAGTTGGGTAAAACATTGGGCAGAGGTGCCACCGGGAGAGTCTTGTTAGCCACACATCAAACAACTGGTCAGAAAGCTGCAGTCAAAGTAGTTTCAAAATCAGAATTACAAGACGAAGAAACAGATAGAAATGGAGATGGTTTACCTTATGGAATCGAAAGAGAAATCATCATCATGAAATTATTAAACCACCCAAATGTCTTGAGATTATATGATGTCTGGGAAACTTCTAAAGCACTTTATCTTGTATTGGAATACGTCGAAGGTGGCGAATTATTTGATTTATTGGTAGAACGTGGTCCATTACCTGAAGTTGAAGCAATTAAATATTTCCGTCAAATCATATTGGGTGCTGCCTATTGCCATGCTCTTGGTATATGCCACAGAGACTTGAAACCAGAAAATTTGTTATTAGATGCCCAAATTAATGTCAAGTTGGCTGATTTTGGAATGGCTGCATTGGAAAGTAATGGTAAATTATTAGAAACTTCTTGTGGATCTCCTCATTATGCAGCCCCAGAAATTGTTAGTGGTTTAAAATATCATGGTGCCGCTTCTGATGTTTGGTCTTGTGGTGTCATCTTATTTGCTTTATTAACTGGTAGATTGCCATTTGATGATGAAAATATTAGAAATTTACTTTTAAAGGTACAAGCTGGTAACTTTGAAATGCCTATTGATGAAATTAGTAAAGAAGCAAGAGATTTGATTTCTAGAATGTTGGAAGTTGATCCAGAAAGAAGAATTTCAACTGCAAGAATTTTGAGACATCCATTGTTAACTAAATATCCAATGTCCAATGAAGATTTGATTAGTGAAAAAGCTTTACCACATCCTCAAACTGCTTATAAATCATTGGGTTCAGTTAAAAATATAGATAAAAATATCTTGTCAAATTTATCAATCTTATGGAACGATAGACCTCAATCTGAAATAGTCGATTGTCTTTTACAAGATGGATCAACTCCAGAAAAAACCTTTTATGCTTTATTAATGAGATACAAAAACAACCAAGAAGATGGAGCCAATAGCAATTCCCCTAAAAAATCAGCTAGTTTCAACAATAAAATGGTACGTAGTGGATCCAAATATAGTCTAACTGGTACTCCAAGAAGGAAAAGAGGAAGTCACATTAATGTTTCAAGACCAACATCTTTTGTTTACAAATCTAATTCTGGTACTGTCGCTACCAATCGAAATTCTATGATTAGACAATCAGCTGCATCATCAACCAACAATTCACCTTATAAATCACCTTACAAGTCACCACATAAATCACCACGTAAATCACCAACTAAGAGACAATCTTATAGTCAATCACCATCAAAATCACCATACAGAAGAAGATCCCAAAGATATAGACCATCTGAACCTGAGACTTTGACTGCTAAACCAAGAAATATTTATAATGAAATTGTTGACGCGCAAAGTAATTATTCGCTACCACCTTCAATTCCACCATCTTTACCATCTAAAGATTCCCGTTATTTGAATGATCAACCATACCAACAATCACAATTCCAACAACCTACATTAGATAAAGTTGCCGAAAACCCTATTGTTGATGAATCCCCTGATTTGATGCAATCAGCCAAAATTTCACCTTCCAAAAGAAGTTCAATAATAGGAAAGAGTAACAAAAGAATGTCCAAGAGAAAATCTATTCGTGCATCTATGACTACTGGTTTAAAAAGAAATTCCATCACTATGAAATTATTGTCTACTTATGCCAAATTATCCGGTGACGACGATTGGGAATATATGGACAAGCAAACAAAGAGAACTTCAGCCACCTTTGCTGCCTTGTGTGATAAGATATTCAATCAAGAAGATTATGATGAAGATGATGAACAATTGGTTGATCCTGAAGAAAAACAAGCCAAAGAATATGAACGTTTGATGGAGATTGAAAGAAAGAAACATGAGGCTGAATTAAAAGCTAGAAAGGAATTGGAAAAGAAGAAGAAAAGACAAAAGAGAAGATCTATTTTGAGTTCCAAAAAATTGAGTATTATTATTAAGAATGATGCTGATCCAAACAATAGTGAACAAGAGTTGGTGGAATCAGAAATCAAACAACCAAAACGTCAATCAAAGAATCTAGCTGCTTTAAGAGCATTATCTGAAGGTCACAACAATAATCATCTATCACCAGGTGAAGAATTGACATTGGAAGAAATGGAGAATTTGAAGAGAAGAAGTGCTTCACAACCAATTCCAAAGAGAAGACTGACTCCAGTTTTAACCAGAAGACCAGTTTCAAGATTGGATCCATTATGGCAAGCACATGAAAATGAAAAATTGGATAAAGCTAAAGATGCTTTGGAACAAGAATGGAGGGATTCTCAGAAAAAGAGAAGTTCTTCTAATGGTAATGCTCGTACTAAATTGGCTCATAGGGAATCGATGATTTCCGTCATGGATGATATTGTTGAAGAGGATCAGAACATTGTTAGAAGAGTATCGAAAGACACTTATTATGAAAAGGAAAAGGATTATGAATTACCAGAACCAAATGTTGATAATTCTAACTTGACTGATGATTATATGACTGAAATTAGAAAATCGCGGTTGTTGAACAGTCAATTGAATATTAAAGGAGCTCTTGTTGAAAAGAAACGGGAACCAAAGACTCTTATTGGTAATGTTGATATACCGAATGTCACCAGAAAATCAAGAAATTTCACTACTTCCAACAAGAGATTATCTGTGTTATCCATGTATTCAACTAAGGAATCTTATCGTGATTTGAGTGGTATGATTGGCAATCAAGAAGAAGAAGATGGTGAAGAAGATGATGATTATCCTGCTCATGATATTAGTGATATCAATAAGCCTGCATTGAGAACAAGTATTGCTGATAGATTAGAAAAAGCTGAGTTACAAGATGATTATGAAACTGAAACTGATGGTGATGATAAAGTATCTGTTATTGATTTGGATGATCAATTGGCAAATAAGAGAGGTTCATATTACAATGTTAACGGTAAAAGAACATCAAGAGCATCAACAACTAAAAGGTATAATCTTAATGGCAATTCAAGCATTCGACCAAAATCCAAAGTTCCAGCATTACCAAGAAATGATTATGATGATACATTTGTTAGTAATAGTGATGAAGTTCATAAACGTCATTATAAATCAATGGTTTCAGATGAATCAAGTGGTTCTGATGATGTTTTTGATAGAATTAAATTACCAGAAGGGAAATCTACCAAATCTTCAATTGATGGGTTAGTTAATGGTACTTCAACAAATGGTCATCGAAGTTCCAAAACAAGAAATACACAACCAGGTAGAGATATGTTGATACCTGATTTTCATAAAAATGGTAATGGATTTTCTCAACCAATGACTAAAGTTCGTGGTGGTGATACTACTGTTGCAGATACAATTCCTCCAACTCCACCTACTCATTATACTGGAAAGAAACCATTGGATGATACTACCAATTATCCAACTCCTGATATAGATGCAAAGAGAAAAGGTTCTGGTTCATTCTTTAGAAAACTATCATGGGGTTCCAAAAAAACCATTGAGAAAACCACCACAGATAATGTCAACAACAACAAAAACAACACCACCATCAACACTAATTCTAATGCCAATGCCAATGTTCATAACTTCAACAACCACCAATTACCAAGTCCAGTTGATTCAAAAGAAGAGAAGCCAAAGAGTTCATTTTTCAGATGGTTTTCATCTAGTTCTGGAGCATCTAGTGAAGATATGAAAAAATTTAATACTATATTACCAAAACATGAAATGTCAACAGCATTATTTGCATTATTAAAATCATGGTCAAATTTTGGATTAAAAGATTTACGTAATGATCAAGTTGGTTATTATATTACTGGTTCTATATCTAAACATAATTCATTCAATTTGAAAAGTTGTAAATTTAGAATTAAAATTAATCAAAGAGATTTCAATCAAAAATCAGAAATTGTTTGTGCTAGAGTTAAAGGTTCCAAAACTACCACTGATACTTTATTTGCTGAGATTGAAAAAGTTTTACTTAAAGAAGGTGTTTTAGATAAGTAAAAGGAAATGAATTTGTACAGTATTATACCCCCCGATTCCATATTAAGTTTTGTATTTTTGTTTTATTTCTTATGTATATTATTATTATTTTTATTATTATTATTATTATTATTATTATTATCGTTAAAGTTTGTCAATAGCAATTTATTCATCATTATAAAAGTTTTATTTATTTACTTAAGTATTTATTTAATTAATGAACCTTTTTGTTGATTTTCTTCTTCTTTATTTTCATCAATTGTTTCTAGTTTATTCTTACTATTAGCAATAAAAGTAGGTCCCACAGTATCTGTGAAATTTCCCACACCCCATTGTGTCAACATTCCAATAAATGCAGTAGCCAAAACAATTTCCAGATCAATAATTCCCAGATCCACTAAAACTTCAAAATCCAATTTAAATTGTCTCATTAATTTAACTTTTGCAATTCTAATTCTATTATTTCCTCCATCACCACCACCACCATTATCATTATCATTAATAATTTTTTCTAAAAATTTCGTTGTTGAAGACCAAGAATATTTAATTCCATCATTTAAATAAAATGATCGATATCTACCATTGATCCCCCAATCCCAAAAAATCCGTCGATTATTTAAATTTGATTTATTATGAAAAGTAATTGATCGATCAATTAAACCAATTTTTAATGTAGCAATTTCTTGTCGTTCTGGAAATGTCAACATTCTCCAAATTGGATTAAAACTACTCAATCTTTCAAAAGTATAAACTTGTTCACCAGATTTATTAAATACATTAATAAGTCGATTTTTATCTTTACGATCTTGACGAATGAAAAATGCATCAGTTTCTTGAATATTTAATGGTGTTATTGAATTTTTGTTTGCAAAATTCAATTCTAAAATCTCGGAAAGATTCAACAGTTCTAAAATAACAGATCCTAATGTTAATGATGATGTTAATCCTCGAACTGATGTTGATTGTATGAGGTTATTCATTGCAAAAAAAAAAATAAAAAATAAATGGAGGGGTGTTTGGATTTGAAATTGTGATGGATGGATGTTATGGAAAATAATTAATTACCAGGTATTTGAATGTTTTTGGTGAAGTAGCTAGTATTTAGTAAGCAAATTATCTTTATAATTGATATTATAAAGAGAGAGAAAAAGGAGTTGTTGGTTGGCAATGTATGTGGGTTTAGTTTTGATCCCAAAATGATGGTGATGGGTGGTATTATTACAGTTTGTCTCTTTTTATTTTGATTGCGAAAAAGAAAAAAAGAAGTTTAGTATGCTGCCCCTAACAAACAAAAAGATTACAATATTACTCCCATAATATACAACAACAAAAACATAATAGAACAAAAAAATACAGAAAACCTTTTCAATTAAACTACTTACAAATGTAAAAAATAATGTATTTCTATTTCACTTTCCTTGAAATTTGCTCTTTTTTTTATTTTTATTAATTTTTATTAATTTTTCACTTTCTAATAAATACCCCAAACATCTTCACAACCATGACAAAATTTAGAACATGCAACAGATGCAGATAATGGATAATCAGAAAGACCGATTTTTTCATCAACAAACTCATCAGCAAAATTATCCTTACCTCTAGCCATTGCCCCGACAAATACACATATACTTTCATCCTTATCCAATGTAACCACATAATCTTGTACACGTTTAAGTTCAGCATCAAATGATAAAGTAACTTTACGACATTTTGTTGGTAAATGATCAGTGATTGGATTCTTGATAACTTTCAATAACACTTCTTTAGAATTTTCAGAACGAATACTTAATTTGTGTAGTAATTGAACCATTAAACCAGAAAATCTTTTAAAAGTTCTTGGAATTCTAACACTTGGATTAACTTCTATCAATACTCCTCTTGCTGTTTGGATATAAACTTGTAGCCTTCCAGCTTTATTAATTGGTGAATCCAATAACGTCAATAAACATTGATGAGTTATATCTGGTCTGGCCTCAGCTATATCTCTACCCATTTTTCTTAATAATCCTTGATGATCATCACAATTCAAAAGGGCAAATCTATCACCCCCTGGACCACCAGCATTCATTTTATATGTTTCTAAACATGCTTGAGATAAAACAACAATTAATCGTTGAGTGGATTTATCACGAGAAGTAAGTGCTGTTGGTTGAACCGGTACAAATGAGGCGGGTGGAGCCGAAGTGGTTGATTTGGTGGTGGAAGCTGGGGGATTGGTGGAAGAGGTGGGTTTTTTATCTCCTCCCTTTGTGGTTCCGTTGTTTTTCTTGTTATCAGTTGAAGTAGTCTTCGTTTCAGACATTGTATAAGACGTATTAAAGAGGGGAGGTGGTGAACAGAAGATCTAATCAATAGACTTGGTGGTTGGTTGGTTGGTTGATGAGAAGAGATTTGATAGTTTAAAATTTTTCTTATTTTTCTTCTGCACTTTATTTCCTTCCTTCCTTCCCTCCCTCCTTGTTCCCGCTCTAAAAATTTTCACTCTATAGTTAACCTTATTTTAATTAGATTTATATATATATACAAGGGAAAGAATATCCTCAAAAGGAATCCTTCTAGGAATAGGAACACCCTTTTACACTATATATATATATGAAGGTACATGTGGTTGTAACTTGTGAACGATTCCCAAAAAAGTTGCAACTTATGCATGGAGAACAATCGGCGAAAGTCTTTGTTAGTAATAGTAAGAATAATTAGTGCCAAAAATTTGAGCAGTAGGGCAAGAATCTTCGCACTAAATTTATTGTGTGGGTGGGTGGGCTGCATAAATCATAAAACCAAATTCTTGATCCAAATTACCACACATCAAGAATATGATAAAAAGACAACAACATGTCCAGCTCAGATTTTGATGATTCTGATGCAGATGATCTAGAATTACAAGAACTACTATACGGTAAAACACAGGTCCCTAATAATGTGTCCCACGACGCGACAACTGAACAACAACAACAACCCAAAACTACAACGGCAACCACAACAGCACCAACAATATCAACAGCAACGACAATAAGTATTCACACTTCAAACCAACCAATTACACAAACAAGGAAAACTATTTTGGATGATGAAGTACAGGCCAGATTATTTCAAGCGGATGGTGAAATTGCTACATTACGAGCACAATTGAATCAATTACGAAATCAAAAACAACACGAACTTTCAGAATTGAAAGAATCATATACTACATTGAAACAATCTAGTGATGATCAATTATCAAGATTACAAAAAGTTGTATCGAGATTAGAAGATGAGAAAAAGTTTTTAAATAATGAATTGATATCTACTACTTCTACCAAAAGGAGGAAAATTACAACTTCATCGAAATTGGAAAATCGGTTTAATGAACCAATATTGACCTCCACGAATAACCAGAATAATAACATAACGAACAATCCAATAAAGGTGATATCACCACCACCACCACTACCACCACCACAAAGCATGGAGTTACAAGGACCTATACAGATTGAGGAGCAACAACAACGACAACAACAAGAAGTGAGAACGGTACAGAAAATCATCAAACTTCAACATGATTCATCATTACTTATTGATCAACTATGGAATAATTCTATAATTGGAAGCAAAAGAACATCATTTGAATTTTTAAGTAAGATTTGTATTGATTTTGATTTGGAATTCAATTCAGGTTTAAAAATCTTGAAAAGAACTTCATTATGTTCAGCAATTGTTGAATTTTTAATGATTAATAAAAATAATCGACTAGATAAGTTAATTGAAATTTTTGTTTTATCATTAATACAATTAGTGGAAAAATTATTGAAAAGAAAGTCTGTACTTTCATTACCTTTTTTACTTTCATTAGTTCATTGTTCAATATCGTTTCGACCCGCGGCACTTACAAAATCATTAATTACTCAACTATTGAAACGAATATCAAGTATAACTGAAGGGTTATTGTTCTTGTTGAATTCAAATTTAGATGAAGACGATCTAGTCAATTATCATGACGTCCCATATCAAAAGATGGTATTGGAAAAATTTATATTCCTAAGTTGTTTAGATTTGCTTGAAAAATTAGTTATATTGTCAACAAATTTTGGTCCTAATTTCATTAAAACAGTATGGCAGGATCGGGTATTGACACGACTGATTATTACTTCTTGTCTTCCAGAAAACTCCGAAAGATTTAGAAATACAGCACAAATTAATGCCGTTTTCAATATTGTGGAAATGTTGGTTGCATCCGTCACTGAAGATACATTTGGGTATAATGATTTGAAATTAGATTCAAGTATTATTTCTTCTTTAGTTAAAATTTTCTTAATTGATATTCCAGTGAGAGAAGATTTGATGTTTTATGGATTAAATAGAATATTGGGGAATAATTGTGATTTTTTGAAAATTGACAAGGTTATACCTATAGATCATGATCATTTGAATAATTATTTAATTATAATTCCACAACCAATCCCATTTGAAATTAAATATCCATCAAAATTTGAAATTGATATTAATCATGAATATCATTTACTTACTTTAAGAATCAAAGTTGCTGAATTATTTTTATCCTTGATTATTACAAAGCAATCTTTTGATTTCTTATACGACAATCAACATTTTAAATCAATGATAAGGGTGATTGGATTTGAACAAAGTCATATAGCAAGATCTCCACGATCCAAACATGTTTATTTAAGAGTACAGTTAATTTCCATGATGGTGAGAATCATAGATTATCTAACACAAGATATGAGGAACGCAACTGAATTAATCTATAGTGATTTAACTTATGAAATATTTGTTATATTTCTGAGAATTGCATTTGGAGCAGATTCATTATCAATGGATGCTCATAAATTATTATTAGAGATTAGAAATCGTCCAGATGGTAAAAATTTGACAGTATTTAATAAATGGTGTGAAACAAGAGCAAGAGAATTGAATCATTTATCACCACTGCATTATAATGGTCAAATTGTGGCGGATATTGAAAGTGAGTTTGCTAATGGTTTAGAATTTCCTTATGAGCCGGAAACTGTTGAACTTGCTAGAGATGTGTTGAATCGGTTTGTTGATCATGATGAGGCGGAGAATTTGTATGCCAATATGAATCCAGATGAACCTGATATTGAAATGAAAATGTAAAATAAAAAAAACGAACAAATTTCAACTGTCATCTGTAAATAGAGAGGTATAATAATAATAACAATAATAATTTCTTTACAAATAAATCAGTCCGACATTATGATACAGATTTTATTTATGATGTATACGTAAAAAACAAAATTTAAACCTCTTAATTAAACAAAAAAATTAACTAGTATTAATCATAATCCTTCAACAAGAACAAAGTAACAATCTTCTTATTAAACAATAATAATTAACAAATATGACAACACATTGGTGGTGAAAAAAACTTCTTATTACCCATTGTTATTAATAATTTTTAAATTTGATATTTAAGCAGAAGCAGGAGTTTGAGCTTTAGCAACACCGGTTTGGAAACCATTTTTAAATCTTCTAGTGACATGTTTTAAATAAGCCATTCTACCAGTACCAGTAGTTCTTCTTCTTTTAGCTTTTAAAGCCCAGTTATGAGATCTCAATTTAGCAGCTGGGTAACCACATGAAGAACAAGTCTTCTTTTGAACGTGGAATGAACGACGACCACATCTGTTACATAAAGTATGAGATTTATTGTGACGTTTACCTAATGATGGAGTACCCTCTATAATAAAAAAAAATGTTTGTTAGTATTACTTTTCTCATATTTGTTTTATTCTTTAAACACTTATATCTACAATAATATTTCTTTATGGGTTAATTTGTGTGTATATCTAACTTATTTCCATTTGTTGAATTGGTCGATTTCAATATTTCGGTATTCATAATATCATTGTAGTCCATCGTAGTAGTTGTTCTTCTTTGATTTGATGGATGCCTTGAAAAATTTTCCTCCATTGAAATTCATATAATCCTTTTCCAAGTCATGTTAAACAATTAACCTCCCCAGTTCCATTTTTGATTTAAGTATTGTAGATAAGGTCATTTAACATTAATAATATCTTCACATACTACCCATTGTTAATTATCTATAATTGTTGATTGTATCAAGAAAGAAAGACTATGAACTGAAATTTTTTTTTTCTTCTTCTTTTGCCTGATTGAAAATTTGCAGTGTTAATTTTGGTGTGTGTATAGAGAGTGCGACTAACAGTATACTAAGCTAGGGCACTAACCAAAAAATTCGCACACTTGTTTGGGGGAGATTTGTTAGTGCGACTCCAAATCAGTGTAACTTGTAAAAAAAATGAAATTGCAGGTAATGCGCAGAAAGTGCGAAAACACTTGCGCACGTGAAGACATTTGAATGCTAGGGTCATAGCCCTAGAAGTATTAAGCGCGCACAAAATTGAAACATGCAATATGAAGTCCAATTGGATCTCAACGCTTTTAATCAAAGTGTGTTATACACGCGTAGAAATATATAAATATATCTTTATTTAGAAGGTCTTGTTATTTAGGACTTATTTCTTATTAGAATTAACCTTGTCACCGACATTCGCCCCGTTGCAATATACAATATCATGTATCTTGTGCCTGTGTTCCCCGTTATTACTTAGGGGGTGACGCGACTGCAAAAAAATAAAATTTAGTAAGAGGCAGAAGAAATATAAACAACACGAAAATTGTTTGGTGACACAGAACAATAGACACTACCCATATTATAAAGTATAAACAACAACATAATCATCTAGAGAATAAAAAAAAACAACGACACTTAAGAACCCTTACTTCATCTTTCTTTCTTTTTTTTGATAAAGGTCCAAATTACAACCCAATGAATTCCCAATTCCCACCATCCTCACCATTACGTGAGGAAATCCATGAAAAACCATACCAAGACCCCTTTACTACTACTGCACATGTTTCCAAATCCAAGGTTCTTGCACAGGCCACTGAATCAAGATTAGCTCGTGGTGAATATCCAACTCCAAACCCTTCGTCATCTTTATATCGTTCATCTTCACCAGTTAGAGAAGAAACCTCTTTTAATAACGATGTATTCAATTCACCACCACAACAACAACAACAACAAGAAAAACCAAAACCAAAACTCACGGCTAATATCAATTCTGATTTCAATGTTTTAAATCCTGATAAATCAGTGGTACGAATTCCATTATTGAACACTCATTCCCATTTTTCCATCGGTAGATCATCTCGTAGTTGTGAATTTGCTCTTAATGCAACTGATCCACGTATTTCAAGAATTCATTTGAAATTAAGTTATAATTCTCAACAAATAATCATGACTTGTCTTGGTTCCAATGGTGTTGGTGTGATTATTCCTAAACCTTGTTTTGTTTACGCCACGACTAATTCTCCAAATAATTTCATCATTATGGAAAATACTACCGGTAAACCATTGGATGGTCAACAATATCAATTCCCATTGAATAAATCAATTAAATTAGATGGTGATCATACTGAATTTTTTGTAAGAAAAGGTGAGACTATAACTATTCCTAAATTTGAAAATATCTTATTGCAAATTTCTAAAGTTGTTATATTGTTGAATCCTAATGATATTGATGAAGAATTAACTGATGATGAAACTCCACAATTGATTGAAAGTAATAAGAATAATACACCGGTTAATAAAGTTGTTAATCTGTCATTACCAAACACTCCATTGAAACCTAAAACCAATAATGCTACTAGTATTGAATCAATTTTTGCAGATGATGATGAAGTAGAAGATACACCTACCAAAGAACCACAATCAAGAGAAACAAGTATTAAATTTGAGATTTTTCAAGATAAAGATATTGTTCCACAACGTTCATCAACCACTTCACCTGCTTTACAACAACAACAAGAACAAGATGAACATCCTGTATTGACTGATAAGACAAACTTCAAGAGAAGAGCCATATCCGAAGAACCACAACATGAAGGAGAAATTAAAAAGCAAAAAAAGAAGCATACTTTGTTTAGAAGACAACAAACTCCAGAATTAGATAATTCAGTAATGGATTTACCAAACTTATCTGAGATTCAAAACATTGTGATTAATCATTTAGCATTTTCAAGATTAAGTTCCACCCCAGCCTCATTTTTAAATACAATCAGTGTTTTAACTTCTCAATTATCATTATCTCAATTACGTTCAATCTTACATAATTTGAAATGTATCGGGGTGATTTATCGTCAAGGTAAAGATGCTGCTGGTAAACCATTAGAAGAAGAGTATTATTACATGCCGGAAAACGATGAAGATCATGAGAGAACAATGTTGGTTTCTAACATTAAGGGGAATGGTGGGTTGAGATCATGTAGAAAAACCCATAAACAATATTATTGGAAGAAACCTGCACCTATTAAAAAATAGTCTCTCACCCCGCCCCTCGTCCAACAACGATTCTATAAAATGGGGAGAGATGAGAAGGAGGAGTTTGTTTTTTGTATATTTGTATATTAGATTAAAATGCAACTTATAAGAATAATAATAATAATAATAGTATATTATCTCGTTAATTTCGCTTGCTCCATTGAACTAGGATAGTAACTTGAAGATGTATATGTCGTGGGTTGTGCAGGATACGGCGTGGTTGATAATGGGTATCCATACTCTAGTTTCTCTTTATCGGATAATTGATGCGGACTACTTATGCTTCTTCGGAACCCTTCTTGTTGTTTTTGTTGTTGTAGATCAAGGTAGTTGTTATAATAGTGATGGAACGTTAGAATTGCAGCACCGACAATGATCTGACATGCCCAAGCACCAAGCAAAGATATACTTATATAAAACTCCATCCATATTGATTTTTTATATAAATCAATAATCTTGTTAACTTTACTCAATATTGATTGTGGTTGTAAAAATTTGATTTGTGATATATCATTCTCAACATCTTTACTTAATAATGGTAAATTTATGTTTAAATTATCATTCATCCAAGTTAACCCAGCTTCCACTTTTTCTAATTTCCTCCCAATGGTACAATAAACAACTGTATCTATTGGGCCAGCTAACGGAGTGTTTCCAAAAATATCTGACAATGTTTCATTTAGATTATCTAAGAAATCAACAATTGTGGAATTTATCGTTACCGATGTACTTTTGATATTACCAAACAACTCTTGATTCAAATTAGTTTGTGTGTCATTAATATAATTATTCATATCCATCACATAATTCGCTGGTGCAGATATATAAGTTCCATTCACAGCATCATTATCAAATGATTTGATATGATTATTTAAAGATGATTGAACAGAATGAATCAAAATAAATTGTAAAATCACAGAAATCATCCCTATTAATCCGAAAAAGAAAACATTTCTAGCAATCTTACTAAATAAATAACTTAATATCCAAAGTATTCTTTCATTAACTCGAATTCCAAATCTTTTCACAATGGTATATAATAAAAAACTATTATAAACATTAAATTGATTTCGTAATTGTATTTCTTGTCCAATATCTTGTTCATGTACAAATTGATCCATTCTTCTATAATATCTCCATTGAAAATAAGCAACATATAACATGGATCCAAGCATCGCAAGTAATAACCCGATGAATATCCACTTGCTTATAAATTCAATGAGTTTGACCAAATCTTGTTGTATAGATTCAAGTTTGTTCATATCTTTCAAACATTCATCACGGAAATTAATCGGACTAGGAGCAACAGCAGCAGCAGTACTACTATAATTTTCATTCTGTTTCATAACATCTAATTTCCCAATAACTAAATCAAATGGAGCAGAAACAATATTTTGAGTTCCATTAGTTAATTTTGTAATTTCATCCAAACTTGTATTCTTAAAACTATCAATTTTAGAAAGTACTGTACCTGGTATCATTATTTTATTTTTCAAATCTCCAAGAGTTATATTTATTTTATTTTGATATTGTGAAATATCTGGTGGTTTCCCACTGAAAAAACTCTTAATTGCATTAAACCCCGTTATAAAATCATTAATAACCAGTGAAATACCACTTAGAGCAACTTCAATATCATTTGTTGCCGATACAACAGTAGTATTAACTGCTTGAATGACACTTTCCGTGGCATCTAACGCAACTTCAGTTGTTCCTTTCAACGCAGCATTTAATAAACATATATATGTCCCCAAGAATAATTCAATAAAGAAATAAACCAATTGTTTAATTACTTTAAGAATTAGAATAATCGATACTACCCCAGCACTTTCTAATGTTTGTAAACTATCAAGAATCATATAATGTATGGTATTTAAAACAGGTTGTACTTCATCATTATTACAAATTGAACTGTCTAAAAGTTCCAGGGATAAATCATCCACTATTGAGTTTTCTAATTGTATTAGTTTGATAAGAACAGTGGCTAATAAAATAGTATATTTGTTAAGATAAACTTGAGTTAATGATTCAGGAAGATTTAAGTAATTTCTAAGCATCTGGATGGATATCGTTTTTGCTTATACTATCTGAACAAAATACATTTTTTCCCACTCCTCCTCAAAGGACCAACATTCTATTTATGTTCCATTATGTTTTTGGTTCTGGATTAAAAGTGATAAAATTTATGAAACATGGTTGAAACATTGGTGAATCAGTAAAGTTCGGGGGACATCCATATTCCAAGAAAAAAAAATGCCCAACTTCAATGACTTTTTTCTTCCCTTAACACATCATCATTGTGATATATATTCTAAACTAGACATAACCATCTCGTTTAGTATTCCGACTTTCATTCGACAATAGTGATGAATGATTCATGTTTCAGGAGTTGATGTTTTTCTGGGGGTCGTGCCCTTGAAGTTAATATATATATATGATATTACGTGACAAAAGATTTATCTTTTTTTTTTGGCAGCCATAGATGTACTAGCAAAATATGGGTGGTTGGAGATGATTCATGTTTTTCTCTAAAAAGCAAATCAAAAAAGGTTGAAATTGATTTATTGTATCTGGAAGTTAATTTATGTGATGGTTTCCAGATCACTGCAGAAATATACACACTGTTAAGTTTAAAAGTTTAAGGAAGGAGTAGTATTAAAAAAACCTTGAGTTTATAGGTAAACCAGCCACACAAGAAGTGGATACTTTCAATGTTTGTTTGTAAAATTGATAAGTTGAACTATGTAACGTTTGCTATCTTTGGTAAAGATTTTGATATATTTGTTGAGTTTGCAGCTAGTTATTTTAAAGATCAGTTCAAGGACACACTAGGATAGTATCAGATATAGAAAAAGATTCTTTGAATGGATTATCCTTGTCAACATTGTAATAAAAATGATAAACAAGTACCATTCAAGGAAAAGTATGAAAATAATAATAATTTAGCAAAAACTGCTACAATATTGAAAAGATGAAGTGGATTAGACTACTTAAATCATGTGGTGGTGGTTGATTCTTCTTGCAAATATACCCAAAATTCGATAACTACCGTAACTCCCGTCGAAAAAGCCCACCAAGCCTTTACATCTCTTTATAGAGTCTACCACCTAGGTCATTAATACAAGTATATGACACTACTCTTACCATATTGACCTTCTGACATGGAAAATGTAATACTTTCTGGTATATGGGAACGGCACGCGTCTTCAAGTGTAGGTCACATGATATAAGGGTTGAGAGTACGCATTCCTGTATATAGTTCCATGATTCTTGTCTGATTGTTGAACGCAAGATACAAAATTTTAAAGAGCGAAAAACAAACAACAGGAGTAATTACGCCACAAGAAATTGACAACATCCACCCAAACACGTCGTTCTTTAAAGATATAACATAAATCAACAATGTCAGATAACGAAACTCCGATTCCTCAAGGATCACCATCTGCAGCAGTAGCAACAACTGGAGAAGCAAAAGAAGAGAAAAAAGGTGGTGTTCATATCAATTTAAAAGTTTCTGATGGTAATCAAGAAGTTTTCTTTAAAGTTAAACGTAATACCAAGTTTCAAAGATTAATGGAAGCATTTGCTAAAAGACAAGGTACTTCACCTGATACGATGCGTTTTTTGGTTGATGGTAATAGAGTTCTACCAGATCAAACCCCTGATGATTTAGAGTTGGAAGATGGTGACACTATCGAAGCTCATCGTGCTCAAATTGGAGGTAGCAGTTTATAGACTGTAGTTATTGCTTGTGTGTAATTTTTCATATTTTTTGTAATCTATAACTATTTCTTGGAAGAAGAAGAAGAAGAAATGACGCCTGGTATATTTTGTAGACTGGATTTTGGATTGAAAGGAGTGGAAGGGGGGCGTATATTGCTTTCAAAGGTATCAATTGGTAAATATTAGCCCCGTTTGTCTTGTCAATAAGAATCTGCCCGCTTGATAATCACAACAGAAGGAAAACCGTAATCACTGTGAAACAAAAGTAGAATCTTTATGTTTGAAATCGGAAACCTGGTTTGAGAAGAGATGCTAATATTATTTTAATGAAACATAAGGGGGGAGGTAGGGAATGTTAGCGACGGATGAGCACTTTCTATTGTTTTCTAACTGGACCCACAAACATGGAATACAATAGCAAAATATTCACTGGTGCCATATTTAAAATGATGTAATCTGGGGGATAAGACCGTGATGCCTTGATTTGGCATCATAAGTTAATAGATTGATATAGCGAAACATCAGCATTTTGTAAATCTTATCTCCGTTATCATACATAAAAATGACTGTTCAGCAGCAATGGATCTTGCACCGAGGCAAAAGTGTAGAGTAAATCGTACGAGACTAACATGAATAGGTGCGTATGCCATGACTCTACCATAGCTTTAGCAAACCTGATCATCGTCCCTTATTTCCCCGAAAATTATGTATATACATGTTACGCTTACACCGGACCTCTGTTCCCGATTTCCTGTGATAAAATAAGCATGGTTCGATTATTATTGCAAAAAGGAAAACACTACTATTCAACTTCTTCGGACATGTAAGTCCGACTACGCTCGGTCGGTGGGAAAATAAAAAAACAAGAAGAAGAAAAAAAAAATTAAACCAGAAAATTGTAGTAGTAATACGGGCGCGGGCTTGGAATTTGGTGTTGTATTTTGTAAATGGAATGAAAATATTGGAATGACCTCGACCTAAAATCTGACGTTATTCGGGCGCGCTCGCGCTCTCCCCACGGGGTAAAGATATTTTACTTGTAAGAAGAAGAAAAAAATACTACCGATCGATGATAGCCATCGGGTATTCTCGTGTGAGTATTAGACAAGAATTTATTTTCCCGGTTTTTGGAAATTGTATGTATGTGTGTGTGATGCAGTCATCGCTGGAACAAAGGAAATATTGGATCGTTATCTTGACTCTCCTCCTTATCTGCAAAATAATGACTACCGACTGATGCTGGTGGCTTTTTCTTTTTTTTTTGAAAAAGGGGGAGTATAAATTGTATACAAATTCCCTTCAACTTCTTCGTCTTCGATTTTTTATTTCTCCTTCTTCATTCATATTCTATATATTCAATCAATTATTATTCAACAATGTGTAAAACTGAAATTTGCGGTATTTGTCGTATGTGTTTACACTTTTAGTCAACTATTTGGCCTACCTTATTCATAATACTAACTATTGATTTGTTTAGAACATAAATCCTGGAGTGGTTGCGGTAAACATGTCCATGAAATCATGGACATCACCTCCAAAGATCATTGGTGTACATGTGAACCATTAGATAAAGAAGAAGAGGTTGTTATTGAAGGACACGGTATTTATCCACCAAAGGCTGGTCAAGGTTTAAGAAGAGGTAGTACCTTCAGCATGGAAAAGTAGAAAGAAAATAAAAATTATTGGGTTTAATGAGTAACGACGATTGTTCTTTGTTTTTTATATATATATAATATATACAAAGTCTAGAAGACTTGTATTTTTGATAGCTTTAGTTCGTTTGTATTTTTTTGATAAAAATGTATATATTGAAATTTTAAACAAGTGTGTAACAATGTTACTACTCCGCAGAAATGAGAGATGAAAACAAGGTCAGTACGATTTACATTCGAAGCAATTTTTTACTGCGAAAAACAACTGAAAAACAAAAAATAACAACAAAAAACTAGAACTAAAACTAAAATTAACGGCAAGCATTAGAAACGGGACATGAAAACTTCATCATTGAATTAGGGATCAAGTTTCGGAAAAACCACAGTTTGTACTAAGAAAAAAAAAAATGTTGTTGTCAATATCTACACTTCTATCCAAGTTGCAACACTATCAGTACGGCTAGATCCATTGTTTGAGGGAGTGTTTGTTTAAATATGGGGGGAGAAGGGCATTAATTACTGAAAGTGGAAAATTATGCACCCATTTTGTTACCCATTTTGACTTTTTCATTAACGCAAAAAAAAGGGAGTAGGAGATTAGGTGCAGGCCGAAGATCTGGAGTTTTTTTTTTCTTACTGCTGAATTGTATGGTATGTACTTGTAAGACAAGTTATTAACAAGACCGACAAGACCGACAAGAAGAGATGAAGAGAAAGCAGATGATTCTACTGGGAGATAAGTGGAATCTAGAAAAAATTGTATACATATATATTCTCAAAATGAAATGAAAGAATGTGAATAAGAAAGAGAGTTTCGTGATTAAGTTTAGAGCTGCATGAAAGAATCTTGGGGTTGAACATGGAGATGAGAGAGAAAATACACCAAACCAAACCCCCATTGAACAGAACACAGGGGTGTGTAGTTGAATTGTCAATTACCGTATTGCATTGCATTGGTGAAACATGATTGTTAAATAATATTTTGCTACTAAGCTAAGAAATTTCCTACTGAGATAATAATATCTCATTCCCATTATATTTCTTATATTTCTTATATTTCTTCTTCTTTGTGCGGTGGTGGTGGCGGCGGCGGGGGGCGTGTTTGTGTGTGGGGCCAGTAGAATAATAATTCTACTCCGCGACCGAATTACGTCGCGTGGGAGCAGGAGGGACCACCACCACCATTTCTCTTGGCCCGAAACAAAAAAAGTTCAACTCAAAGGGGACCCCAAAATATAAATGAGACAAACTCCCGATAGTCTAAGACTTGCATGACTTCACATAAATTAGGTTTCCCAACCAATTATACATCATCTAACATAAATCCCAACATAGAACATATGATATTAGAATGGTTCTATAACTGTATTAAGTTTTTTTTTCATGTCCAGGGGGGTGTGATGGATGGCGGGCGGATAGAAACTGAAACTTGAAACGTTTCCTAAATTTTTGGTTTAAAATTTCACCACCACTTTCCCCATACAAAATAATACATGACCCTCTCTCTATAATCCAACTTTCTCTCACCTTGCGCACAGTTAATTGTCGGTGCCCCCAGCTTTCACATTTAAATTGCCCTAGCTTTTTTTAAAGGAAGCTCCGAAAACCTCTCGGGTATATTATTATTTTATTGTGGAAACAAAGAACAATAGTAACAAAGGAGATAGAATAGAGAAACATACGTTGTACATTGATTTACACTAAACGAACAAACAAACAAACAATCAAACAGGGACAGCACCAACACCACCACCAGCACTACCACCGCTGCCGCTGCCACCACCAGGAAATCAAAGCGAGAAGGAAACAAACAAACAAATAAATAAATAAAAACAGGGCAACCAAAAAAAACAATTCGACTCACTTTTCTGTTGTTTTCTTTCTTTATACCCTTTTTTTATGAACCTACTATATTAATACATTACATTACAGTACTTTCACATTAATAGACCCACTTTTTCCCCATCTCCAATTTTAGTATACAACTCAGTTGTTGATATCTCCAACCTCATACAAATTTAGTATATCATCGTTACAAAACAATACCATTTAACAAAGGATAAAAAAAAAAGCAAACGCCTGAAATTAAAGAAGAGGAAAGAACGAAAAAAAAAAATACAAACCAGCCCCAAATATTGTATACTTAGTACTAAGAAATAATGTCTTCCTTGAATTACCCAGACTTCTTGAATAATAATAATAACCAGAATGGGAAATCGAGTACCATGTCTCAATTTGATGGAAATCGATCTAAAAACGGGACTGACTTGAAAGGGACTGATCATTACCCCACTATAAACAACTACAACAGTAACACTGCTGCAACTACCAATGAAGAT